>SEYY01023868.1:112500-135046 GCA_009176605.1 Armadillidium nasatum
ACCACTCGCTCAATGCAATTGATGTAAGTCTTGGTTCAACTCTATATGATAAAACAAAACTATCTAACCAAATAACTAGGTACGTTGTGCGAAATAACACCGAAGTCTAACTCTTAAATAAAAATAAACTATCACCCTCAAGAAACGTTTTATAGCAAACAAAACTATTTTAAATTTTAAAGATAACAAAACTGGAAGCAAATTAACTTATGTAGACTGAACATCACACTAAGAAATCCTGTAGTTTTGGTCCTATTACAGCATATTTCTTTCAGTCTAGAGTTTAATAAATACCATAAGTACAATTCAATTTACATTGGAAAGAGAATGTCTCTATCTTTCATTCCTGCTTCCCTTTATTACTCAATTTTATTTTTAAACCCAAGTATTTTCTTACATATTTTTCCATAATTTAAAAATCTGTATAAAAAAAATTAACAATTTTTTAGAATAATAATTTAGCAAAAATTTGTAAAGGTTCGAATAAAAGCTAAAACATTTGTTTACAAAAATGCAATCGGTAATTTGCATATTTAATAATAAAAAAATAAACATCTGTAATCACATTAGAAAAATAATTTGTACATTATTTCAAAACGCAAATAGATTTATGCCCTCATGTACTGAGTAAAACGATGAATATGCTCCACCATTACAGCAATGACTGCATTGAACGAACCATCAATTACTTCTCCCAAATGGCGAACAGCTTCTTCCTCACTTAAACTAAGACAAAAACGGTCTTCAACTTTTTTGGTTGCTTTGTCTGGTTCAAATGCAATGTCTGGTATACTAGCACCTTCCATGAGAGAGAATAGACTTAATACAACTGAAGAATGGCGTCGCAGTTGAATATAAGTCGAATTGCAAAGAGAAAGAAATTCTATAAATTTCTCAGAATTATGTCCATTCATAACTTCAACCATTTCATTTGTTAGTTTCATTGGTGGAGGAAGAGGTTTTGGATCACGTCCCAAAATATAACCAAAATCGATGTGGAATAGATGACCTTCCGGAGTCAAAAGAATGTTATCGAAATGACGATCACCAATTCCCAGAATGTATGTAATTACACAGTAACCAGCACAACTACGTATGAATGCATCCATAACTTGAGGCAAAAATTTGTAAGATGTAGATCCACACGGTACACGAGATTTGAAGTAATTAGGTATGCTTCCATAATTTCTTAATACCTTAAACGATTGGAATATGTTAAAAAAAATAAATAAATAATATTAAAAAAATAAAGAATTTCAAAACTAATAAGTTAAAAAAAAAATTTCTAAAATCTTAATCTGACCATTTAAAAATACGTAAATTCAAATAAAGTATAACAAACTAAAGCGATTACCAAATAATGTGAAATCCTAAAAGCTTTGAAAATCTAACATTAATATTGGTTACATTTAAAATTACCCCTATGAATTGAAATGCTTCTTACATGAAATTTTATACTTTAAAGATTATTCATCAGAATGTTTCCAAGAATAAAGTAGTTTCAACTTTACAAAGACAATCTAATTACCATACTTCTACCCATTACATTCAAAATGCTAATTGAGGATCACAAAATTGTAGTTTTGGAATAAATAATGAAATTACAAAGTTAAACAAATATCAATTTGGTGTACATAAAAGTCTCAAGACAGAAGACCTTTACATAAGAATTAGGAGATAGTCAAGTAATTGAAAACGTTGAGAAATATGTTTCATTTGGGGAAAAACTATGAATGTTTATAATGTAAGTAATAGTAATAATACAATTTGCATTCTAAAACATTGAAAGTAAGAGATTCAGACATTCCGAATATTAAATATTGGCCTAAACCAGACCCAATTGTCATGCTTTTCGTGTCAACTACTGGTGGGGTATGAATAAATTATATTTTCATCTCCTTTAGCCGTTTTATATTGCTTAAACAAATGCTTTCAAAAAACCGTACATAGGACCATGTCAGACTTTAATATAATCCTAGTATTTTTTGGTGGTCTATGCCATTTACTGGCGCGCGAATATATATATATATATATATATATATATATATATATATATATATATATATATATATATATATATATATATATATATATATATATATATATATATATATATATATATATATATATATATATATATATATATATATATATATATATGCTTACCTCTGCTATTGATACAGATTCGATAAACTGCACAAAACCATTTTTACTACTGGTAGCAAGAACTTTATACGGCGTTAATTTAAGGTCCACATTTTCATTTTGCAGTAATTTGTCCATCAATGTAATAATCTAAGATTTTTAAATACTCATATATATATATATATATATATATATATATATATATATATATATATATATATATATATATATATATATATATATATATATATATATATATATATATATATATATATATATATATATATTGGAAGGAAATGTTATAAAATATTTTTTATTTATCATTAATCTTTCTGTTTAGGAGTGTGGCCTTATACTAACTAGCTATTGAACTTTTTCGAAATTTTTTATAATTAATTATCTACTCGACGATATCTTTTACACAATGGTGGTAGCATCTTTGAAAACACACAACTCAAACCTTCCTCTGTCTTTATTGTTTTTTATGTACCCTTTTCTCCAACCATATTTGGAAAGACAACATTGTTTCTGATTAAAATTTCTTGAAGTTTAGTTACGAGGCGGCTTAATAACTTTTTCACACCACCCTACTTGCTTCTTTTGTATAAGGGGTGTCATCCGTTTTTAAATGAAACAAGCTCCATGTAATGGGATGTTTCCACTCAAAGCTTTCCTTCAAAAGAGAGAAGGTCTAGAGATTTTCGTATCATCAAATCCAAACTTTCACTTACTCTAGATGCCAAACTGATGCGTCTCTCTCCTTATCCTATTGTCATTATACAAAATTACCATGCTCTTCGGAACTCCAGTTCAATACCACCTACTATGAGTAGGGAAAGCTCATATGACTCACATCAGACATTGCTACTTATCCATTCATTCGCTACACTGGTAAGGACTAGAACATTCTCCATCTAATATTTCCTTCACTACTTTCAACTTTTACAATTTGAAATGCCATTTGATGATGGATGTCATCCTTTAACCTTGGAAGGACCACATTGTTTCTGATTAAAATTTCTTTGAAGTTTAGTTCCGAGACGGCTTAATAACTTTTTCACACCACCCCACTTGCCTATTTTGTATAAGGGGTGTCATCCGTTTTTAAATGAAGCCCGCGTCATATATGGGGTGGTTCCTTGAACTAGTTTTTATATTCTCCAATGGACGCTGTCTGAGCCTCATACCTTTTTTTTTTTTACCAGACGTCTCACATTATATATATATATATATATATATATATATATATATATATATATATATATATATATATATATATATATATATATATATATATATATATATATATATATATATATATATATATATATATATATATATATATATATATATATATATATATATATATATATATATATATATATATATATATATATATATATATATATATATATATATATATATATATACGAATAAAAATTTAAATATCAAAGTTTACTGGAAAGTAAATCAAGTTTCAGAAATACATACTTGAATTATAAGTTGATCTTGCCTTAAATCATCACCACACTTAAATATAGCTATATATTCTGATCCTTCAACCGTTTTAAAGGTAAGTTTGCATGGCTCAAGAGCTGACTTAAAGAGAGTCGCTTCTTCTGCAATAATTCCACAAACTTTTACCTGAAGCAAGTTGAAATAGAAATAAAACAATTACAGTGAATGCAAGTAATGTATCCAATACTGTATGTATACTGTACGTATGAATACCTAATTATTTTAAATTTTCTATACCTTTTTTTTTCCTTAAAAATTAAAAAAATTTGAGACATTAATTTAAATTATATTTTATTAATTTATGTTATTAATTATATTTTATATTTATTAACTTAAATTAAATTTTTACCTCAGGATTCAATGGAAGGGGAAGGCTTTCGAAGTTTTCCAAGTTATAAAAAGGGTCAGCAAGTAAACTTTTAAGCTTTTCTATTTTCTTAATTCTTCCTCCAGTTTCTTTATTGACTATCTAGTTGAAGAAATTTAATAGAATCATTGGATAATAGTAAAAATATCTTAATGAAAACGATTTTCTTTTTATTTTAATAAAAAAGTTCGCATCTCACGGGCATTGCTCTGCCCAAAAAGAGTATTTATAAAATATTAAAATAAAATAATTATTAATTAACGCTGATAAAAAAAAAAAATAAATAAAATAATAATAATAGAAAATGTAGATGTAAAAATTTTAAGATAGTGGAGAGAGAAGTTACACAACTTAAAGTAGTAAGGAACAAGACAAAAGTTTAAGGAATATTTCTAATTAGCACCTGGTGTTGCTCAAGATTTTCTCATTGCAATCGAGGATTACTAATAACAAATATGTTGATTATATATATATATATATATATATATATATATATATATATATATATATATATATATATATATATATATATATATATATATATATATATATATATATATATATATATCTCAGAATATATATCATAAGAACATGAGAAAATAAGAGACAGTAGAAGCAACAGGGGCCTTTCAAGACATTCCCAGTCAACAAAAATCACATTAACAATGTAAGGAGAAAACCACTTGGATGATATATATATATATATATATATATATATATATATATATATATATATATAATATATATATATATATATATATATATATATATATATATATATATTATATATATATATATATATGTAACATAATTAATGAAAAAGAGATCGAGACCAGCTCTATGTCCAACAAAGATACACATGGGTAAAATGTCAAAGCATTATGTATTGTGGTTTCAAGAATAACGTTCGAATGAGAAATAAAATTACAAAATTGCAACAAAACAAAAAAAAAAAAAATTTAACTAATAAACTTAGAATGAAAACATTTTTCTTACTAAAACTAAAAAAAAGATAATGGTAACAAGAGTAATGAAGAAGGAGAAGTTATAGACATATGCAGTGGGTACTTTGAAGATGGCTAATAAAGTAATAAAACTAATTAAGACCGAATTTAGTAGGAAACATTCAGCAAAAACTGAATATGCCTTGCAAGCACGTACACATATAACAAATATATGATATCCCCAACTGCATTTAACATAGTAGAAACATTTTATAACTGTGAAGCAATTTATAATGAATGAAATACAATTTTATTATCACCTTTTACACGAGTTGTTTTCAGGTGTGTCAGTTATAATATCTCTAAAAATACTGTACAATATATTCAATGTAGTCCTTCAAAGTATATATATATATATATATATATATATATATATATATATATATATATATATATATATATATATATATATATATATATATATATATATATATATATATATATATATATATATATATATATATATATATATATATATATATATAGGGAATGGTCTAATAGAATATTTTGCATGTAAGTATTTTAACAAATATTGTTTATATCATATGGACAACTTTGTGTCTAAAAATTCTTTTCCTTTTCAAACCTAATAAATGTTTGCCCATCATTTTAACAGATTAACTCTTACCTTCATAATATCAGCCAAGGATTTTACAAATTGTTGTTGCCTCATAATAGTGTGCCAGGTTTGCTTGGAGTTTGGACTATGCCTTTGAAGAGCAACCTTGAAAGATCTCATAACCCAATCGTACATCTCTCTCACCTACAATTAAAAAAAAAAAAAAAAAAAATCTATGTGTCAAATGGAAAAAATAATGGGAAATAATATGAATTAAAAAGAAAATAATCAGATAATTATGTGTTGGTATGGTTGAAAACTTGAAACTTAAAACTTTAAGTAAAGACGTTTATAAGAAAAATGCAATATTTACACTTTTAAAAAAAATTAAATGCAATTCCAAATTTTGGTTATATATATATATATATATATATATATATATATATATATATATATATATATATATATATATATATATATATATATATATATATATATATATATATATATATATATATATATATATATATATATATATATATATATATATATATATATTCATGGTTACAAAATGGTTAAGTGATTATTTTTGAACGCTTATGGTTTGTAATTCTCCTCATGATCTTTTTAAAACATGCTGCAACATACAATTAAAAATTGCTGCTTCATAGGGTTTCTTCCACAATTAATTTACTCTTTATGGCAAGGAGCATTTTATATATCTCAATACTCACAAATTCACTAAAAACACACCTTTTACACACACACAAAAAGAAAAAAGAAAGAAAAATCATCATCATCATTCTGAACATACAAAATCACAATCTTTCTAATCTCTTCATATGCAAAAAGTTTGATCATCTGAATTATAGCTCACAACTGTAGCTTTGGATATCCTGAATAATTTGAGCTGAGGTGGAATTCGCTAGTAAACTTAAAAAATCTGTATACCATAGTAGTGGCAGATTTAAAAGTGAACGCTGATAAGTTTCAAAAGGAGAGAGAAGTGTTATTAAATTAATGTCTTTGAAGAAACAAGGGAATTAAAGGGGCTATATGGAAATGACAATTATAAAGAAATGGAAGAAAAGGAAATAAATACAGATACAGAATATTATTAAAAGTTTGGCAACAAATTTTGAGGATAGAATTGGGAATTGTGATGGAATGGGGAGACTGTAAAGAAGCTGTAAAATATAAAATGGTTGAAGATAAGAATGGGGCAAGCAAGACAATGATGAAATTGGATTTGTGTTGCAAAAAGAAACTCTAGAAAGTTCATCTTTTCTATAAAGGGGCAAAAACACATGTGACGCAAACTTAAAAAAAAAAAGCATGCATTCACTCACACACATATATATTTAAAGAAGTGTTTAAGCTCGGGACTGAGCAGAAGAGTTAAAGGAGAGCAATGAAAGTAGAGTTAAGAAATCAGCATAAAGTGGCTTAGGAAATAAGAGAGAACGTGACTGGAAAGAAAACGATATACATATTAGAAAAGAAAATTAAAATCAAAGTGGAAGAAGGGAATATACTTGTAAAGCCAAATCACACTGATAAAAGGGGGACAAGTTATTTTCAAGAAGCTTTAATACATATGTGGAAGATCAAGAAAGAGAGAATGAGGAAAGAGAAATAATGGAACTGGAGGAATGGGATTTTATATGATAATATAAAATGGCATTAGGGAAAAAGAAAAAATTGAAAGACATTAACAGAAAATGGAATACCAAAGTTGGAGGAGAGAAACTAATGTAACCAATGCAAATTTCAAAATACATGCTGGTTTTAGAAAAAAGTTCATGAAAGATTAAGTAGAACTATATACTACTGATATATAAAGGAAAAGGAGGAACAAGCATAAATTAAAGAGGAGTATCCCTAGAACATCTGACAAAGGCATATGAAGGAGTCTTATAAAAAAAAGATTAAGAGTAGGAAAGAGCCACAACTTGGAAAGCAGTAGCACTGATACAAAAGAGAACACAGGTGTGACATACTTAGGGTTGACTTAGGAATAGTGGTAGAAGGGACAGCAGAACATGTGGAGGAGGGAGCTCATTGCTTTCAGATATTTGGAAGTATTTGCTTAGTGCCTAGTAAGTAGAGATTACAGAGCATACTGGAAAACAAGGAAATCTCTCAGCAGCATGTATGAAATCTGTAAATTTACTGCAAGAACAGTATATGAAAACAGAGAATAATATAATACAGGAACAGGCTAGGAAAACAAATTTCAGTATAAAAATGGGAGGTAAGCAAAGTAGTGTATTTTAACTCATATTTTTGTAGCATATCTAAATTCTGTAATAAAGAAGGTAAGAAAAGAAAAGCGGGATTTTGATAAAACATGTGTATAGTGAGGATAGGCAAATGCCGAGGGAAGTGGTAAATTGCTTCTACTAAATTAAGGGAGGAAGCACTGAGGGTTAATGTAGACGACGATGTTATTGAAAAAAAAAATTTAAAAATCAACATAAAACTATAATAATTTATATTTGAGTATAGAGACCCTTAAGATGTAAAATGAGTTGTAAAGTTTTTAAAAACTATATATATATATATATATATATATATATATATATATATATATATATATATATATATATATATATATATATATATATATATATATATATATTTTTAAAAACTTATATATATATATATATATATATATATATATATATATATATATATATATATATATATATATATATATATATATATATATATATATATATATATATATATATATATATATATATCACCTTAGACTCTGGCTTCATTCCTTGATCCTGAGCTCTGTTTTCACATTCAATTGATAAATACCAATAAAAATAGCTTGCAAGAATATGATTTTCACAAGATCTCTCCATCAAAAATGAAGCAAGATTTCTTCCTGAGTTTGCAAATGGACTTTCTTCTAATAAGAAATCTGTTTGTTTATCAATTTTTTTTGTTTGTAATAAAGATGGCATTGCTTGTGTTTCTCCAAGACTTTTTTCATCTGTTTCTGTTGTGTCCCCTATGGAGGAGCTTGGTAAACTTTTCACTGGTGACAATAATTCTATAGCTGGATTTGTTGTAACAACAGTGTAATCACTTTCATGAGAATAATGAGAATAATCCACACAACTCATTTGTTCCCAAGTTTCATATCTTAAAGCTTGAACCAACTGCAAAAGATAGAGAAGTAATTCTTCATTACTAGCTCCATCCAACCTTTCAACTGCATATCTACGAATTTGCTGATGAGTAAACTCAGGACCTAAAAGTTCTAAGGCTTCATGAGGATCTGGTGCACTCCATTCATTTAATAGAAGCAAAGCTTGTTCTGCTTCTTTTTCCAAATTCCATTTCACGCATTTTAAAAATTTTGGAAGAAATTCTTTCAGATTTTTTAAGTAGTATCTGTATTTCCATAAAAGATCTTGTTCATCACTAGTAAGCTGTCTGGTTGGTGGGTAATGAGCAATAACCTTTGTTAACTTATCATGATCCTGTTTATTTGGTTTAAGATCGCGATCTGCTACACCTGATTCTAGAGATCTTGCTAAATGATGGTGTTTACTTTCATGAAGATTTTCTAAGCTTATTTCAGGATCGTATAATGTCATATCTCTATAATATTTATTAATAATGGCATTGTCAGGAACCATATTTTCCCACCAAACAATATGATAATACACATTCTTTACTACAACTTGTGGAAAATCTAATGTTAAATACATAAAATTTGAAGATTTTTTTTCTTGGTCTATAATTACAGATATTTGTTGAAAAGCTAGACGATCTAACCAATCAACCTTCTGTATTTCTCCATTTTTATACTTTTTTTCTAATTTATTTAAAGCATGACTTTGGTTATTCTTATCATCTACTAAGCCTGGAGTTTCAACTGGATCAGCAATCTTTTCTGGCCATACTCTGAGATCATGTAAACCTCTAGGAAATAGTCCATCTCTATCAAATAAAGGAATGGATGTCCCACCAACAACAATTCGCTGTCTTGGGGTTTCACAATCATATATTGTTATAAGTAAAACTGAATTTCTTGGTAAATCACAGTATCTTATTGGAAGTGATAGCCATTCATTCCAATTCCATCTTGTAGTAAAAGGTTTGTAAGGCGTAAAGGTAGATAATGGAATACATCTGCCATCTGACTTTATACTACATTCTGCTATAAGATCTGAACAATCTTGGTTACGGCCTGAATGCCGAAGAACTGGATTATGAAGGAGCTCCTCATAACTTGGTTTCTCTCTTTTGCCTTCTAAAGTACCAATTTTAATAGTTAAAGAACTTTTCAAATCACAACTATGAATATAATTGAAAGTATCATTTTCAATTCCCATATTAATAAATTATAAATCTGCAAAAATATTAAAATTTTAATATTTTACAGATAAACACCAATTTAAAACTTAAGTTTTAAATTGGTGTTAGTCTGGTAATACTAAGTTTTAAAAGAAATAAATAATGTATTTCAGTGTAAACATAAATGTATATAAATATCAGAGATAATTAAAACTTAAAAGCTATCCAAGGTTAGTGGGAAAAATCAAATGAATTAAATTACAATATGGTACCTATCATTTTAATGGACATACAGAGTATGGTAACTATCATTTTAATGGACATACAGAGACAAATTTTTTAAAATCAACTTTGGAAAATAAGATAATAAATTATTAAACATTATTTTTTTAAATATTTATAATAAAATATACCATATATAAAAATTAGTGTTATTATAATCATATATCTATTTTTGTAAATACTTATTATTATTATTATTATTATTCCAATATACCTTAAACTATTATTTATGTTCTTTTCAAAAGTACTTGTAAAATCTCTATGAATTAATTAATTAATTATACAAATGATAGAATAAATTTTTTTTAAAAATATATACTGTATACTAGTATAATAAAAAAAATATCAGAAACCATTAAAATATATATATATATATATATATATATATATATATATATATATATATATATATATATATATATATATATATATATATATATATATATATATTATATATACAGGGGAAAATGGGTCACCTGTGGGAAAATGGGTCAAAATCACCTTTTTTTTTTTTTACATTTTTTTTGGCTTTTTTAATCATTTATTTTATTTTTTTAGTACTTATATTATGGTACTATAACATGTAATGTAGTTTAAGGTGAAAATTAGTGAAAAACCTTATCTTATAATTTAAAAAAAATTTTTATATTTCAGAAAATTTTTTAAAAATTTGAGGCCATTTTTTTTGAAAAACATTAAGAATTTGGCGAGAGAAAATCGTAATACTTAGGAATATTTAGGCAAGAACATCCATTAATAACATCCCTAAGGTAAGCTATACTTAAATATAATTCAAATTCAGGGTGTAGTTTTAAGGAAAAACATTGATTTTTACTCTGGGGTAAAATGGGTCATTCAATTTTTGAAATAATAATACAGTTTTAGTAATGATTTTTTTTTATTCTTCAACTTACAGATGCCACGTCACTATGAAAAGAAAGAGGGGACAAGAATAATTATGTATAGGCAGGATGATATTGCCAGAGCCATGATTGATGTTCAAGATGTAGATCCTTGTAGATGTAGATGTAGATGTAAGATGTAGATGTAGATTGATGTAGATCCTGGAAAAAGTGTGTCCTTGAAAGACCTGCAAGATGCCTCTACATTAGGTACCAACCAGAGAGATACACCTCAAGAGGAGATTCAAGATCTGCCTAAACTTCCTGACTTAGAAGAAAGTTTTGATGAAGCATCATCAGAATTTAATATTGGTGACTTATGTTTTAGGTAAATTTCCAGCAAGGAAAACTTAAACCATACTTCTATGTTGGAAAAGTACTAAGCCAAATTGATGATAAAGTAAAAGTAAAGTTTCTGCGAAAAGCTGAAAGAGGGAAGCATATTGAAAATGAGATCGCTTTTAAAGACCCAGAGAATGTAGATATATATGACATTGAGAAAGGTCAGATAATGAAGAAAATGATAATAAAGGACATTAGAAGAGGATTTATACTTTTTAGAAATACCTGCAAAGGACTAGCAGTAAAATAGAAAAGGAAATTCATGAGTGACTCATTTTACCCCAACGCCATTTTTCAAAAATGCCCTTTTTTTAAAAATTTTTTAAAAATAGTCAAAGTAGGTTATAGGTTATTTTTTTTACATTTTTTATGTGTATAAAAGATGGATTTAAATTCGTGAATGGTTATTAAAACATTTCTATAGCACATTATTTTTTTACACCTACTTTTATATGAAAATTTTGAAAAAAGTGACCCATTTTCCCCCTGTAGACGTATATATATATATATATATATATATATATATATATATATATATATATATATATATATATATATATATATATATATATATATATATATATATATATATATATATATATCAGGGTTGGCATTGATTAAATCAAATTGATTTAATCAGTTGATTAAATCAATTGATTTTTTTATGAAAAATCATGATTTTTTTGATTTTTTGATTTTTAAAAAAAATATAATTTTTTTTTTTTTTTTTTTATTTGTTTTATTTTGTCATATTTTTTTGATACATAATGATATAACAGATATATTAGTTCCTTCTTACTGTGTTAAAAAACTTTAAAGTAGTTTATATATTAGAAATATAACTTCCTTAATATTTGGTTCAAGATTTCATATAGGGTAATACAAGAATCTGATCTTCATTAATATAATTTATCCAATATAGAACTGTTAGAGTTTAGAATTCCTAATATATATTCAATCAAATCTTCAACAAAATTTTATTGAGCTTTAATCTAATGCAATTTGAGGTTATAGACAAAAAGAAAACAGAAAAGACAATTCCTTTTAATTTTCAACCATTTAAATTTTTATACAACATTATAAGAAAACAATATTCCTCTATATAAATTATAAAAGAAAGAAAATTTAAGCACTTTTGATGCATAATCATTAATCCATAAATTAAATACATAACTTGCAAATATATATATATATATATATATAATATATATATATTATATATATATATATATATATATATATTATATATAATATATATATATATATATATATATATATATATTTGCAAGTTATGTATTTAATTTATGGATTAATGATTATGCATCAAAAGTGCTTAAATTTTCTTCTTTTATAATTTATATAGAGGAATATTGTTTTCTTATAATGTTGTATAAAAATTTAAATGGTTGAAAATTAAAAGGAATTGTCTTTTCTGTTTTCTCTTTTGTCTATAACCTCAAATTGCATTAGATTAAAGCTCAATAAAATTTTGTTGAAGATTTGATTGAATATATATTAGGAATTCTAAACTCTAACAGTTCTATATTGGATAAATTATATTAATGAAGATCAGATTCTTGTATTACCCTATATGAAATCTTGAACCAAATATTAAGGAAGTTATATTTCTAATATATAAACTATTTTAAAGTTTTTTAACACAGTAAGAAGGAACTAATATATCTGTTATATCATTATGTATCAAAAAATATGACAAAATAAAACAAACAAAAAAACAGTTTTTATATTTTTAAAAAAATCAAAAAGAATCAAAAAAATCAAAAAAATCAAAAAAATCATTGTTTTGATTTTTTTGATTTTTTTTAAAAAATCAAAAAATCACCAACCCTGAATATATATATATATATAATTAGGGTGCCCTTATCATATGAGTGAAAAAAAAAAAAAAATTATGATTTTTAGGAGTGTCAGTCATTATTTTGTTCCAATGTATCTCAAAACGTTATTTATGAACCAATTTTTGGCTTCATCTAAGGTTATCATCATGTTGTGCTGTACTATGGTCCTGAAAATATAATGGAAGTTTCCTAAAAAATATTACATACTGAATTGTCTTTTTTTACGAAAACTTTTTTATTTCTAAAGCAGTTACAATAAAACTTTGAGAAATGGTATAGTAGGAGGATATAGACATTTTTTGTAAAATAACTTTTTAAATAAACGACCTGGCAACCCTCGGCAATGCCAATGACATAACAACACTTGCACATATGCTAAACAGGTTTTAACAGTTATGTTTTTTTTTTTTTTTTTTTTTTTTTTTTTTTTTTAGAAAAGTGTGTGTGTTTTTGAAAATATAACATTTTTATTCATGTTTGGTGGTCATTTTAATTAATAACAAAACATCAAAATCTTTACAGGAACAAATATATCTAATTGTACATTACAAACATCAAATAACAGGTAGCAAGTTAAAATCAAAGGGAGATTGTTTACTTACTTTGTTTTATAACATGCGAGATGCCAAACTTAATTTTATTGAAAGGACAATGCTTGTCGTGGACGAATGCTTAATTTATTGGAGGGAAGCAAAAATCCCTGCACAAGAACCTCAAATGTAAATGTAAATTGAATACATTATATGATACATGGCAGAAATTGGTCAGGGACAAGAAAAAAAGCAATATCATCCTAGAGAAACAACAAGAATTTTCTAATAATTTGGAAGATCCATTTGACATAGCATGTCAGAATGCCTTACAAATGATCCCAATCAAAGTAGATAGACAATTTCTGATTAAACAGCATGAAAAGGGACGATCAGGTTCGATGGCCGGATAGAGTAAGAAAAAGAAAAAGTTTAGATGATCCATCAACTTCAGCAGTTTTTTCTGAATGAAGTATAATTATTATTTATTTTATTAGTTCCCAGTAATATGTAACGAATATGTTTAACAAAAGTTTTATTTTAGTGCAAGATGTGGATGTTGTTTCTGACTCAGACAGCTTTTAATCAGAATCTCTTTTTTTTTTTTTTTTTTTCAATTTTTCCAGAATGCAATTACAAAGATCATATGCTGGTGCTTCATTTAATTATAAAATTATCACTATTACTACTTCCAAACAACACCATTTTTACCATCACTATCTTATTTTCATATATTTCATTTATTTATATCTTTCTTCATCAATCAGAATCTCTGTTAGAAAATAATGAGGAAGGTCATGAGAATGAAGAGCAACAAAATTTAAGGGTTGAAAAAACTAAAGAAAAGAGCTCTAATTAATTTACTCACTACATGATTAGCTGCAGTTGGATAAATGTATAGTGAGCGAGATTCTGTTCATTTAATGATGGAGTTTATGGAAGCTGCTTCTTTAGATCCAGTCCCTTGCGTAATTAATCAAACTTCTATTATTTGAAAACAATATTCCAGAAATATAAAAGAAAACTTCTGCGCTTTTGATACAGAATTTGTAACCATTCACTGGGATACGAAATTGTTACAAGATATATGTAGTAAGCCAGTACAATGATTGGCTATAATTGTTACTGGAAATAATGTAGAACAGTTACTAGGTGTCCCATATTTAAAAGCAGCTAATGGTAATGAAATGGCCTCTGCAATTTTTGAGACTTTGGAGAAGTGGTATTTGTTAGAAAAAGTACAAGCATTTTGTTTTAATACCATTGCTTCAAATACAGGCAGAATTAAAGGTACTTGTACATTATTAGAACAAAAACTGGACAAATATTTTATATTTTGGCTGTCATCATCACATTTTTGAAATTATATTAGCAGCAGTATTTACTAAAAGCAAATTTGTAGTTGCAGGACCTAACATTCCATTACTCAGATGATTTCAAGAAAATTAGTCTAATATTAATGTTCAGAAATTCATTCCATGTGTTAAGAACCCTAAAATTAGAGAAATGATTGGTGCTGATGCAGATACTATTTTGAAATGTATGAATGATATAATTTCTGAAAGGTTTGCTCGAGAAGACTATCGGGAACTAGTGGATCTTGTAATTATGTTTTTTGGGAAGGCATTCCCCACATAGGAGCATACATTTCAGAAAGCCAGGTGCATATCATATGGCCAGATGGATGGCGAAAATCCATATATTCTTTAAAAATATATTTATTTCGAACAAAATTTTAGTTAACCAAAGAAGAAGAAATATCACTTATTATACATGCTTTATTGTAAGATGTTACGTCAAATACTGGATCCATGCAACTAAAGCAATATCTGCTCCACTAAACGAATATAAAATTTTTGAGAGAATTAGAGCAATACAAGCAAGTTGACGAAAGTATCGCCTAAGTACCAATCTGTAAATTTTTGAATCATCTATATTATTTAAATGATGAATGTAAAGCATTTGCTCTATTTGATGATTCGATTTCTGAAGAAACAAAACTAAAAATGGTGCAAAATATTACAGCAGCATCAGAGGAAGAAGAAATACACAAAGTTGAAAGTATAAGTCAAGAAATTACTATTAAAAAAAATAAGATATTTCCCAATTGCTACGAAGAGAGAGAGACTATATTCTGGAAGAATGACATAAAAAAAAAAAAAAATCAGATTATTTCATTTTCATAGTAAGGCTAAGTAGAAAAAAAATTTGCCCTACATCTTTTATTATAATTGTATTGTATTTGCATCTTGTATTATAATATTCATTATTGCAGTACAGCAATTAAATCATAAATACACGCACACAATCATTTATTTATAGGGGGCTCTACCCCTGTACCCCCTGACCAGTGTGTGGTAGTGATAAAAAAAATCTATCTCTCTCTCTCTCTATGTATTATATATATTATATATATATATATATATATATAATATATATATATATATATATATATATTATATATATATATATAATATATATAAATACTATTTTTCCAGTTTCAGCTTCAAGATCTTTTAAAATCTAGTCATAATAGCAACCTGGTCAAAATAGTCATAGGACAGTTTCTCTTGTAATAGCACAGAATATACACTGGTATATACACTTTTGGCAAACAATCTTCTGACAATATTGAAAATATAATTATATTATTAGTTTAAAAAAAATTTTAAAAATTTTTTTCTTACAAAACATGTCATTCATTGACATCATAACAGTTTTAAAAAAAAATCTGATCATTTCATTTTCATAGTTAAGCAGGGAAGAAAAAAAAAATTGGGCCTGCATCACTAAAGTATTACCAAATCTTGGTTTATTTCTGAAAAGTGTAAAGATATCTGTTTAAAGGTAAAATATTGATTTATAAAAGTTAATTTAAATATTTTGCACAAAAAGGCATAACATTAATATACACATAAAAACCATGCTATTTTTAAACTTTAAAAGTGATGTTCAAGAAATTTCTTTGTTTTAATAGTTTTTTTTATTGTGTATATTAATGTTATGCCTTTTTGTGCAAAATATTTAAATTAACTTTTATAAATCAATATTTTACCTTTAAACAGATATCTTTACACTTTTCAGAAATAAACCAAGATTTGGTAATACTTTAGTGATGCAGGCCCAATTTTTTTTTCTTCCCTGCTTAACTATGAAAATGAAATGATCAGATTTTTTTTTAAAACTGTTATGATGTCAATGAATGACATGTTTTGTAAGAAAAAAATTTTAAAATTTTTTTAAAATAATAATTATATTTTCAATATGTCAGAAGATTGTTTGCCAAAAGTGTATATACCAGTGTATATTCTGTGCTATTACAAGAGAAACTGTCCTTTGACTATTTTGACAGGTTGCTATTATGACTTGATTTTAAAAGATCTTGAAGCTGAAACTGGAAATATAGTTTATATATATATATTAATATATATATATTTATATATATATATATATATATATATATATATATATATATATATATACTAAGAGAGAGAGAGATAGATTTTTTTTATCACTACCACACACTGGTCAGGGGGTACAGGGGTAGAGCCCCCTATAAATAAATGATTGTGTGCGTGTATTTATGATTTAATTGTGTACTGCAATAATGAATATTATAATACAAGATGCAAATACAATACAATTATAATAAAAGATGTAGGGCAAATTTTTTTTCTACTTAGCCTTACTATGAAAAGAAAAATCTGATTTTTTTTTTTTTTTTTTATGTATTCTTCAGAATATATCTCTCTCTCTTCGTAGCAATTGGGAAACATCTTATTTTTTTAAATAGTAATTTCTTGACTTATACTTTCAGCTTCGTGTATTTCTTCTTCCTCTGATGCTGCTGTAATATTTTGCACCATTTTTAGTTTTGTTTCTTCAGTAAATGAATCATCAAATAGAGCAAATGTTATGCATTCATCATTTAAATAATATATATTAAAAAATTTACAGATTGCTACTTTGGCAGTACTTTTGTCAATTTGCTTGTATTGCTTTAATTCTCTCAAAAATTTTATATTGTTTAATGGAGTAAATATTGCTTTAGTTGCATGGATCCAGTATTTGACATAGCATCTTACAATAAAGCATGTTATATGTATAAGTGATATTTCTTCTTCTTCTTTGGTTAACTGAAATTGTTCAAATTGAAATAAATATATTTTCAAAGAATATATGAATTTTGCCATCCATCTGGCCTTAAGATATGCACCTAGCTTTCTGAAATGTATGCTCCCACAGGGAATGCTTCCCAAAAACATAATTACAAGATCCACTAGTTCTAGTTAGTCTTCTCGAGCAAACCTTTTAGAAATTATATCATTCATACATTTCAAAATAGTATCTGCATCAGCACCAATCATTTCTCTAATTTTAGGGTTCTTAACACATGGAATGAATTTCTGAACATTAATATTAGACTAATTTCATGAAATCTGAATAATGAAATTTGGTCCCGCAACTACAAATTAGCTTTTGTAAATACTGCTGCTAATATAATATCAAAAATGTGATGACACAGCCAAGATAAAAATATTTCTTCAATTTTTGTTCTAATAATGTACAAGTACCTTTAATTCTGCCTATATTTGAAGCAGTATTAAAATAAAATGCCTGTACTTTTTCTAACAATCCACTTCCCAAAGTCAAAAATTGCAGAGGCCATTTCATTACCATTACTGCTTTTAAATATGGGACACTAGTAACTGTTTACGTTATTTCCAGTAACAATTTAGCCAATCATTGTACTGGCTTACTCATAATCTTGTAACAATTTCGTATCCCATGAATGGTTACAAATTCTGTATCAATAGCGCAGATTTTTTTGTTAATTTCTGGAATTGTGTTCTCAAATAGAAGTTTGATTAATATGCAGGGAGTGGTCAAAGAGGCAGCTTCCATAAACTCCATCATTAAATGAACATCTCGCTCACTATACATTTATCCAATGCAGCTAATCTTAGTGAGTAAATAATTGAGCTCTTTTCTTTGTCTTTCAACACTAAATTTTCTCTTCTTTCTCACGACTCCTCTTATTTTCTAACAGATTTGATTGATGAGAAAGAAAATAAATTAAATATATGAAAATAAAAAGGTGAAATGGTGTTGTTGGAAGTAGTAATAGTGATAATTTTAATTAAATAAACACTAGCATATGACTTTGTAATTGCATTGCTGGAAAATTGAAAAAAAAAAAAAAAAAAGAGATTCTGATTAAAAGCTGTCTGAGTCAGAAACAACATCCACATCTTGCACTAAAATAAACTTTTGTTAAACATTCCTACATCTTCTGAACTAATAAAAAAAATAATAATTATACTTCATTCAGAAAAAACTGCTGAAGTTGATGGATCATCTAAACTTTCTTTTTCTTACTCTATCCGGCCATCGAACCTGATCGTCCCTTTTCATGCTGTTTAATCAGAAATTGTCTATCTACTTTGATTGGGATCATTTGTAAGGCATTCTGACATGCTATGTCAAATGGATCTTCCAAATTATTAGAAAATTTTGTTGTTTCTCTAGGATGATATTGCTCTTTTTCTTGTCCCTGACCAATTTCTGCCATGTATCATATAATGTATTCAATTTACATTTACATTTGAGGTTCTTGTGCAGGGATTTTTGCTTCCTCCAATAAATCAAGCATTCCTCCACAAAGTTGCCTATCAATAAAATAAGTTCGACAACTCGTATGTTATAAAACAAAGTACGTAAACAATCTCGCTTCGATGGTAACTTGCTCTGTTATTTGATGTTTGTAATGTACAATTAGATATATTTGTTCCTGTAAAGATTTTGATGTTTTGTTATTAATTAAATGACCACCAAACATAATAAAATGTTATTTTTCAAAAACACACACACTTTCTAAAAAAAAAAAAAAAAAAAAAACATAACTGTTAAAACCTGTTTAGCATATGTGCAAGTGTTGTTATCTCATTGGCATTGCCGAGGGTTGCCAAGTCATTTATTTAATAAAGTTATTTTTAAAAAAAATATCTATATCCTCCTATTTCTCAGTTTTATTGTAACTGCTTTAGAAATAAAAAAGTTTTCGTAAAAAAAGACAATTCAGTATGTAATATTTTTTAGGAAACTTCCATTATATTTTCAGGACCATAGTACAGCACAACATGATGATAACCTTAGATGAAGCCAAAAATTGGTTCATAAATAACGTTTTGAGATACATTGGAACAAAATAATAACTAGCAATCAAATTTCTTATTTATATATAAGAAATGTTATAATTGTATTTTTTTTTTTTTTTTTTTTTTTTTTTTTTGATTTTTTTGATTTTTTTATTTTTTTTGATTTTTTTGATTTTTTTTTTTTTTTTTTTTTGTTTTTTTGTTTGTTATTTTGTCATATTTTTTTACATAATGATTAACAGTATATTAGTTCCTTCTTACTGTTTAAAAAACTTTAAAGTAGTTTCCTTAATATTTGGTTCAAGATTCATATAGGTAATACAAGAATCTGATCTTCATTATATAATTTATCCAAATAGAACTGTTAGAGTTTAGATTCCATATATATATTCAATCAATCTTCAACAAATTTTATTGAGCTTTATCTAATGCAATTTGAGGTTATAGACAAAAGAGAAAAGAAAAGACAATTCCTTTAATTTTCAACCTTTAAATTTTATACAACATATAAAAAAAAAACTCTATATAAATTATAAAAGAAAGAAAATTTAAGCACTTTGATGCATAATCATTAATCCATAAATTAAATACATAAAAAAAAAAAAATATATTATATATATATATATATATATATATAATATATATATAATTCAATATATATATATATATATATATATATGCATTATTTTTATTTATGGATTAATGATTATGCATCAAAGTGCTTAAATTTTCTTTCTTTATATTTATATAGAGGAATTTGTTTTTTTAATTTGTATAAAATTAAATGTTGAAAATAAAAGGAATTGTCTTTTCTGTTTCTCTTTTGTCTATAACCTCAAATTGCATTAGATTAAAATCAATAAAATTTTGTTGAAGATTTATTGAATATATATTAGGAATCTAACTCTAACAGTTCTATATGATAAATTATATTAATGAAGACAGATCTTGTATACCCTATATGAAATCTTGAACAAAATTAAGGAAGTTATATTTCTAATATATAATCTACTTTAAAGTTTTTTAAACAGTAAGAAGGAACTAATATATTTTATATCATTATGTATCAAAATAATGACAAATAAACAAATAAAAAAAAAAAATTATTTTTTTTAAAAATCAAAAAAAAAAAATATGATTTTTAAATTTTTTTTTTCTTTAATTTTAATTTATTTTTCAATGCCACCTGATATATTATATATATATATATATATATTATATATATATATATATATAAATATATATATACCCGTCTACAGGGGGAAAATGGGTCACTTTTTTCAAAATTTTCATATAAAAGTAGGTGTAAAAAATAATGTGCTATAGAAATGTTTTAATAACCATTCACGAATTTAAATCCATCTTTTATACACATAAAAATGTAAAAAAATAACCTATAACCTACTTTGACTATTTTTAAAAATTTTAAAAAGGGCATTTTTGAAAATGGCGTTGGGGTAAAATGAGTCACTCATGAATTTCCTTTTCTATTTTACTGTTAGTCCTTTGCAGGTATTTCTGAAAAGTATAAATCCTCTTCTAATGTCCTTTATTATCATTTTCTTCATTATCTGACCTTTCTCATGTCATATATATCTACATTCTCTGGGTCTTTAAAAGCGATCTCATTTTCAATATGCTTCCCTCTTTCAGCTTTTCGCAGAAACTTTACTTTTACTTTATCATCAATTTGGCTTAGTACTTTTCCAACATAGAAGTATGGTTTAAGTTTTCCTTGCTGGAAATTTACTAAAACGGTCACCAATATTAAATTCTGATGATGTTTCATCAAAACTTTCTTCTAAGTCAGGAAGTTTAGGCAGATCTTGAATCTCCTCTTGAGATGTATCTCTCTGGTTGGTACCTAATGTAGAGGCATCTTGCAGGTCTTTCAAGGACACACTTTTTCAAGGATCTACATCAATCTACATCTACATCTTGAACATCTACATCTACATCTACAAGGATCTACATCTTGAACATCAATCATGGCTCTGGCAATATCATCCTGCCTATACATAATTATTCTTGTCCCTTCTTTCTTTTCATAGTGACGTGGCATCTGTAAGTTGAAGAATAAAAAAAAATCATTACTAAAACTGTATTATTATTTCAAAAATTGAATCACCCATTTTACCCCAGAGTAAAAATCAATGTTTTTCCTTAAAACTACACCCTGAATTTGAATTATATTTAAGTATAGCTTACCTTAGGGATGTTATTAATGGATATTCTTGCCTAAATATTCCTAAGTATTACGATTTTCTCTCGCCAAATTCTTAATGTTTTTCAAAAAAAATGGCCTCAAATTTTTAAAAAATTTTCTGAAATATAAAAATTTTTTTTAAATTATAGATAAGGTTTTTCACTAATTTTCACCTTAAACTACATTACATGTTATAGTACCATAATATAAGTACTAAAAAATAAAATAAATTGATTAAATAAGCCAAAAAATGTAAAAAAAAAAAAGGTGATTTTGACCATTTTCCCCACAGGTGACCCATTTTCCCCTGACGGTATATATATATATATATATATATAATATATATATAATATA
>SEYY01023869.1:2500-10000 GCA_009176605.1 Armadillidium nasatum
GTTCGCTTTTCGTCGCAAATGAGGCCTGCTCCACTGAAAAGACGCTCACTAGCAACACTAGTTGAAGGACATGCTAAATAAGTCCTTGCCAGCTCAGGAAGAAAAGGGAAACTTTTGCAATTATCTCTCCACCAAACCAGTTGGTCTTTATCTGCCTCCAAACGTGGGAGTTTCAGATAATTTTCAATAATCGATATTGTATCCTTTGACACTTCTGACTGTGATTCTTCATCGCTGCTGGAAGCTAGAAGATCTTTCATTGATTTAGCAATGCTTAAGCTAACAGATTTTGTTTCTTTTGTATCTGAGAGCTTTTGCTTTTTCTTGAAAGGCGTTATTTTAGCTGTTTCTATCATCTCATCGCATAAGCATCCTAATTTGATTTTAACATTCTGAGAAACAAGTGGTTTAAAAAATTTTGTTTTGTACCTAGGATCTAAAAAGGTTGCAATTGTATAAGCATCATCATTTTCCAGGTTTTCAAATCTGTCGTTCATCTCCTTCATTAATGTTTCAGTCATCCTTGAAACTCCCTTAGACTTAATAACATTTGTTAACACAACTTTCAATGTTGAAACAAGTGGTATCACATCTGACAAACATGATTCAGCTGAACTTATAGTCTTTGTTAATTCTTCAAAAGGCTTAAGGATATTAATACAATTATTTAAAATGTCATTTTCGTCAGCTGTTAGAGGCTTTATTTTTGTGCTGCTTGAAGCATAAAGGCAAATGGCCTCATTAATTTCACTCATCCTCTCAAGCATATGAAAACTACTATTCCAGCGTGTTTGAATATCTTGCATGACAGAAAGTGGACGAACATTTAATCTTGTTTGTATTTTCTTCAGCTCATTTTGGGCTACAACGGAGTGATTGAAATGCGTAGCAATTAACCTACATTTGGTTATTAAATCGGATACACATTTTTGACTCATAATGGAATTTTTAACTACTATCTGAGTTTGGTGTGCAAAGCAATCTACATTTTTCACTCTTGCCAGAGAAAGTGCTTTTTTTTATTTGTGCCCGAATCCCTGACTACGCAGTGCACTTCATTTAATGAAATCTTCCATTTTGTCAGCATCTTTTCAAATACAGTTTCAAGATAGTCGCCTGTATGGCGCTCAGAAAGAGGTTCTGCATTCAATACAAAGTTTTGCCTTTGAAAGTTTTTATCGATTGCATGATACGTAATTTTTTACTATCCGCGGATGCGGATGCGGTTGCGGATATCAATTGCGGATATCCGGATGCGGATATTGGAAAAATGATGCGGATATCCGCAGTTTGCGGATGCGGATATCCGGTCCAACTCTCTAATATATATATATATATATATATATATATATATATATATATATATATATATATATATATATATATATATATATATATATATATATATATATATATATATATATATATATATATATATATATATAGGGATGGAGCGATACCAAAATTTTTACCGATACCGATACCTAAAAATTACCAGATACCGGTACCGATATCGATAAAAATATGCCGATACTACTACCGATACCGATACTTTACTTATCCAAAAATTTTGCCGATACCGATACCGATACCGGTATCGGAAAATATGCCGATACCGATACCGATATCACTCCATCCCTAATATATATATATATATATATATATATATATATATATATATATATATATATATATATATATATATATATATATATATATATATATATATATATATATATATATATATATATATATATATATATATATATATATATATATAATATATATATATATATATATATAACCTTATTAAAAAGTTTTAATATTCTTAAGTTATTTTTTATATTTTAAATAAGGTTAACACTAGTAACTTTAAACGAAAAATTTTTCAGTTTTATTAAAAGGTATGTTACAATCAAACTTAAAATTTAATCATTTTAAAAATAATTCTAGAAATCTCTTGGTTTAATTATGCATAACTTTATTGTTAAAAAGTTAAAAACGTGGTAAAATTAATAACGTATAAATCTACCGTTAAGTACAATCTCGCGTATCCAGTCGTTAAATTCAATTACTTTGGTGTAAACTCCCGGAAATCCTTTATTAGCACAGCCAAAGCCAAAGGAAACTATACCATGTACTTCCCAATTTCCTTCAGAATTGAGCCATAACAGAGGTCCTCCGGAATCTCCTTGGCACGTGTCCTTTCCACCTCCTTCCCAGCCGGCACAAATCATAATAGATTCCGAATAAAGATGTCTATATCCTTTACAATTTTCAGTAGAAAGAATTTTAACTTCAACCTGTCGGAGATTCTTTACAGCGTATTTGGCATTATCACTGGTACGACCCCACCCAACTGCAACTCCATAATTAGAGGGAAAAGGGTATGTTGCTGATAAATATAAACTTGGTAAACAAACTTTGCTCGTTTTGTCACTAACTTCTGAAGATAAAACTACTACCGCCAAATCAAAAGGATATATAAATGACTTATCGAATTTCGGATGAAGAATAATGACATCAATGTCGAAAATGTCTCCTCCACCTAACTTCTCCGACCCAACTGAAACTTTTGTGAACCACGGAAAATACACCCTATTATATACGCAGTGGGCAGCAGTTAAAACATGTCGCGAAGTTATAAGTACCCCTCCACAAATATGTTGTCCTAGGATATTCTGAAGACTAACTGCCCAAGGCCAAGCATAAGGAGGAGCTTCATCACCACCAACTATTCTTTCATTTAATAATTGTCCACAGATCGAAGGAAACTGGACATGTACATTTCTTAAACGTCTCAAATATAGCCATCTAATAAGATTGTCCAAAAAACTTGCGCTTGCAGGGATAAACACTATTAACAAAAATAGTTTAACAAGACTCCTGTACCTCATTTTCGCAAGAGTTTCAGAAAAATGTGAACAAACTTATATACAAGTTCTCAACAGATTTCAGTACACCTTACTATTTGATTTGATCTAAAAATTATTCCTTCTTTAAATTTAGTTGGTTTGCTGAATCTCTTTGTAGCAATAATAAATTATTTTTTTTCGTCAATCACAAAAATGAGATTCTTTAAAAAAAGAATAGTCCTCTTAATATTTTAAAAAATTGTAATATATATATATATATATATATATATATATATATATATATATATATATATATATATATATATATATATATATATATATATATATATATATATATATATATATATATATATATATATATATAGATATAAATAATATACCGATAATATATATATTAATATATATAATATATATATATATATATATATATATATATATATATATATATATATATATATATATATATATATTATATATACTATATATATATATAATAATATATAATATATATATATATAATATATATATATATATATATATATATATATATATATATATATATATATATATATATATATATATATATATATATATATATATATATATATTATAGAGCGATACCAAAAATTTTTACCGATACCGATACCAACATTAAATTTTTAATGTATATAGAAATATATAATATATATATATATATATATATATATATATATATATATATATATATATATATATATATATATATATATATATATATATATATATATATATATATATATATATATCCGATCCAAGTAAGGCTCTAGGGCCTGTCAGTGGGGCCAGCACTCTCCTCTTCTGAATCTGTGAAATCCCTTGTGAATACTTTCCCCTCCCCAAATACTCACATCTCTCTACCACAATCACCTCCTCGCCATGCACCTTCAGCACAAGCTCCTCATCCTCCTCCTCCCTTCTAATTATTAACAGTTCTGTCTTTTCAACGTTCGCGATCAATTCCACCTCTTTTAGCTTTTCAGCAAAACTTCTTATCACCTCTCCTAACTTCTCTCTATTTTGGCTCCAAAATATATATATATATATATATATATATATATATATATATATATATATATATATATATATATATATATATATATATATATATATATATATATATATATATATATATATATATATATATATATATATATATATATATATATATATATATATATATATATATATATATATATATATATATATATATATATATATATCCTCTGGTGGGTAAAACCAGAAACCAACCACTAATTTCCACCAGAGTTGGGTCAATACAGAACCTAATCGTTAAACGACAACATGCACCCATACACGGCTCTTGAAAGTGTGCAAGCCAAAAGAAGTTGGGAAAACAGAAAAAGGGAGTCTGTTCCAGACTTTACCAATTGAGTACATATAAGATTAGGCATAGCTGTTAAGTCTGGGATCAGACACAGAGAAAGGATAAGACTGTGTAGAAAATCGTGTTACAAAAGCGTGTTCTCAATGGAGGAGAAAAGCAACGGAAGAGTTCAGAAGAGAAAGAGACTGGAGAGAATTAGAAAGAGAGAAGAGATAAGAGACTCCACCTAGACTGTTAAGGAGAGCTGTGTGAGTGGAACTACCCCAGATGTATGAGGCGTATTCCAAACAGGGGAGAACAACAACCCTACAAAGAGAAAGCAATTGGATTGGCATAAAAAAAATCATGAATGTGCAACAGAACATCCAACCTCTTAGAAGCTTGTTTAGAAAGAAAAGTAATGTGATCCTTCCAAGAAAGACCACTAGAGATTATTAAGGACAGATGAAGGCTTGAGTTGCGTGCTTTAGAAGATGTCATAGTTTTGTAGTAGATAGTCTCGAGTAGAGATATGGAGGAACTGAGTTTTTGAGGCATTGAAAATGACTATGTTTTCTCTTCCTCAATTTGAAGTGCAAGAAAAATCAGAGGTCAGATATTCCAAGGCCAACATTCTATAGTCAATTACCTGTTGCTGGGAGGGACGCCTTTCAAACTGAAAGGAGTAATGATGGATGAGATCATCAGCATAGGATCGGATAGGTAATGAAGTAATAGAGAGGATTATTAATTAAAAGTTTAAAAAGCTTTGGGGATAGGACACCACTATTAGCAGATTTAAAGGATGAATGGTGGTCGTCTACAACAGCAGCTATAGAACGACCAGAAAGAAAATCAAAGAGAAGGATAAATTCTGAAAGAGGAAAGTTTAGAAATCAAAGCTTTGTACCAGTCCCTATCGAAGGGATTCGAAATGTCCACCGAAATATCGTAGAGCGGAAGACCAAGAGTCAGAGAGAATAGAAAGAGATCACCAGTAGAGCGTTTCTTATGGAAATCATACTATCGATCAGAGATAAGATTTGAAGAATTGAGATGCTTCTAATTGAGATTCCAAAACTTTAACAAGAACGGAGGTTAAAGAAATGTGACAGTAGTTGGAAGGTCGAGAAGGGGTCACCCTTTCTCGGCACAGGCTGAATGAGCACGTTTCCAGCAAGAAGGGAAAAATTGAAGTATGAAAGACAGAGACGAAATAGTTTACCAAGGAATGGGTAGCAAGCTCCAGAAGCACAAGTTTTGAGAACCACACGAGGGATACCATCAGGACCATAAACCTTCTTAGTGTTAAGCTCTGAGAGAGCAGAAAATTGTAGGCATAAATGAGATGGAAGAAGTTAAAGAATGAGGAATAGCTCCGGAATAGTCTAAGGCTGAATTAGAGGCAAAAGTCTGAGCAAATAGTTCAGCTTTAGAAGAAGGCAAAATGACGTCGGAGGATATCAGACGAGGAAAAGAGGAAGCAAAATTAGAGTTATATTTTTTTTGCAAAATGCCAAGAAGGGCGTGAAGAAGAACCAAAGTGATTATTGCATTTCAACGAAGAAAAGAGTTTTTGGTGTTGCAGAGGATAGATTTTGCACGATTCCGGGATGAAATATAAATTGAATGAGTTTCTGGAGTTTGAAGACGACGGTAATCCCTGAAGGCATCATCCCTATGGAGAATGGTACGAAAACAAGCAGAGTTAAACCAAAGTTCGTTAGGTTTAGTAGAAGGGAAAGAATATGGAATGTACGCCTCCATGCAAGGGAGTATCACTTTAGTAGCAATGATCTCTGCAAACTCCGAGGGTCCATTCCCACAGTTTTGAGTTTCACCACTTTTTTTTAATTTTTTAATTTTTTAATTTTTTTTATAAAGGTAATGTACGAATAAGCGCTTGTAAATTTGGAACATGAGAAGGGAGTCAGGGGAAGTTGAAGTGGGAGCATAGACACTCCAATATGAGGCGAGGGTACACTAGTTACCCTCTGAGAAGGTGAAACGCGAAAAGGAACCAACCAAAGGGCAACGGAGTGAAACGGAATGGTCTTGACCATACTGTCACTCCCCGGTTTTTGCCCAATGGAGGGTACTTGCATTGCTTTGGACGGCGCTAAATCCCCCACCACACACACACATATATATATATATATATATATATATATATATATATATATATATATATATATATATATATATATATATATATATATATATATATATATATATATATATATATATATATATAAATAGTTACCATCTTAAAATGTTACTAACGGATTAATTAAGGATTAAAATAAAAATAAAATATTTAAGAAAACAAAGCAAATGGTAAGAGGTAAATGGTGTGAAAATAAATTGAAAAACAATTTGTGCATTTGAAAAAAATAAATTTTTAGTGGAAAGCAACATATAAATGTTCTGGAAACAAAATTATCGGAAAACAAGTTTACAAAATATTAGGTAATATTAATAAATATTACATAATTTAATTAATTAATTAAGTAATTAAATAAATGAACAATTAAGAATAACAAGTTGATCTATGTTATAGAAAGAGTTAACTTCTAATTTGACCAAAATCGGAACTGCAGTTACAGAGATATAGAATATAAGCCAAAAAATTGTAATTAACGATTAATTAGTAATTAATTAATTGAAAATTTGGAAAATCAAGAAAAACAATGTTTCGTGGCATTCGAAACTTTACAGTCAAGGAAATTGAACATTCCAATAAAATGTAAGCCAAATTGATGAAAAAAACCTGGTATCGGGCTATCGGTCATTTTTAACCGATACCGATACCCAAAAATATACCGACTACCGATTACCGATACCGATACTTCACTCCATCCCTAATATATATATATATATATATATATATATATATATATATATATATATATATATATATATATATATATATATATATATATATATATATATATATATATATATATATATATATATATATATATATATATATATATATATATATATATATATATATGTATATATATATATATATCTTAAGGGAAATTTTTTCTTAATATATCTAAACTACGAAAAATTAAAAAAAAAAAAAAAAAAAAAAAAAAAAAAAAAAAAAAAAAAAAAAAAAAAAAAAATTAAATAATATATATATATATATATATATATATATATATATATATATATATATATATATATATATATATATATATATATATATATATATATATATATATATATATATATATATATATATATATATAT
>SEYY01023869.1:17500-22500 GCA_009176605.1 Armadillidium nasatum
AATTTAATCACTTTAAAAACAATTCCCAGAAATCTCTGGTTTAATTATGCATAAATTTGTTAAAAAGTTTAAAAACGTGGTAAAACTAAAGCATCAGTCTACTGATAAGTACAAGTCTGCGTATCCAGCCGTTAAATTCAATTACTTTGGTATAAACTCCCGGAAATCCTTTATTAGCACAGCCAAAGCCAAAGGAAACTATACCATGTACTTCCCAATTTCCTTCAGAATTGAGCCATAACAAAGGTCCTCCGGAATCTGCTTGGCACGTGTCCTTTCCACCTTCTTCCCAGCCGGCACAAATCATAATAGATTCCGAATAAAGATATCCATATCCTTTACAATTTTCAGTAGAAAGAATTTTAACTTCAACCTGTCGGAGATTCTTTACAGCATATTTGACATTATCACTGGTATGACCCCACCCAACTGCAACTACATAATTAGAGGGAAAAGGGTATGTTGCTGATAAATATAAACTTGGCAAACAAACTTTGTTCGTTTTGTCACTAACTTCTGAAGATAAAACTATTACCGCCAAATCAGCAGCATATTGAGATGACTTACCGTATGACGGATGAACGACAATGACATCAACGTCGAAAATGTCTCCTCTACCTAACTTCTCTGACCCAACTGAAACTTTTAATAACCACGGAAAAAATATGAAATCATGTACGCAGTGGGCAGCAGTTAAAACATGTCGAGAAGTTATAAGTACCCCTCCACAAAAATGTTTTCGAAATAAAGTTTGAAGACTAAGCCCAAGGCCAAGCATAAGGAGGAGCTTCACCACCACCAGCTATTCTTTCATTTAATAATTCTCCACAGCTCGAAGGAAACTCTACATGTATATTTCTTAAAGGTTTCAAATATAGCCATTTAATAACATTGTCAAGAAAACTTGTGCTTGCAGGGATAAACACCATTAACAAAAATAGTTTGACAAGACTGCTATACCTCATTTTCGCAAGAGTTTCCGAAAAATGTTTACAAACTTATATACAACTTCTCAACTGATTTCAGTTCACCTTACTATTTGACTTGATCTAAAAATTATTCCTTCTTTAAACTTAGTTGGTTGGCTGAATCTCTTTGTAGCAATAATAAATAAAAAATTTTCGTCAATCACAAAAATGAGATTCTTTAAAAATAGAAAAGTCCTCTTTATATTTTTTAAAAAAATTTTTTTTTTTTTTTTTTTTTTTTTTTTTTTTTTTTATATATATATATATATAATATATATATATATATATATATATATATATATATATATATATATATATATATATATATATATATATATATATATATATATATATATATATATATATATATATAAATGTATCTTCCAAGGGAACGATTTTTTTTCCTACGAAGAAGAATTGATCTGAATAATTTTTTTAGGTAATTTAAAAGCGGAAAATGATTTTGTTAAACTAAAAACACCAAATGTTAATAAAATAAATTAATTAACATTAATATATATATATATATATATATATATATATATATATATATATATATATATATATATATATATATATATATATATATATATATATATATATATATATATATATATATATATATATAACTACGATCATTTAACAACATTTCCTAAGACTTCAATGGCGTTTGGTTTTACACTACCCGGTTGCTACATCACAATCGTAGGAAGTAGCAAGGTTTGAAAGAGAGAAATCAAGACGTTACGTTTTCAAAATGTTGAATTTAACGAGGTTGAGGAGAAACCCCACAAGGAAACTCCATCCATATCGGCAAGAATAGATAAAATCCGAAAGCTGAGATTGAAAAGCAATTCTAGACATAAATAAGGAAGCAGATTTGACATGAATGTAGAAATGAATGAAGGAATGAAGAAGTAAATCAGTGACATAATGAAAAACACAGTAAGAAATGCAACTGAAAATATCGCTGATGATAAGTACGAATAGAGTTGGATTTAGAACAAACCTGGAGGAGAAACACAATTGCCCAGAAAAAAAGGAAGAAGTAGCTCTATCATCAAGTACTGATTTGGAATGATGTGAGAGAAAACTTGATATGAGTGAGTAAAGTTAAGGAGGATGTCCAAAGTTGCTAAGCTTAATATCTGGGTCAATAGCCTTACTGACGTTCGTAGATTTTAGGATCCTATAAACATTATCATGTGTAATTACATGTAATTGCATGAGAGAAGGAGTGGGGGAAGAGTTACCAGAATCCCCCATCATTGAATTAGATGATAAAAAAATGAATAAAATAAAATAAAATAGGCCAAAGAGATTAGTCTTTTTCAGAAGGTATATTAACTACAGATCCATCAGAGTGATTAAGATGAGGAAAGGCAGATGTACACAAGTTATTAGAGGTATTTTTGGCAGAAGTCCAGAAATTTTAATAGTACGAGAATAAAAAGGTCAGATCAATTCAGTTTAATAGTAAAACTACGCTTACCAAGTATCAAAATTAAAAAAAAAACAAAAACAAATAATTGCTGCACGTTTCAAAATTTATATTTTCTGCGTGTTGCGGTTAAAAAAAATAAGCAAAGTATTCTTCTACAGTTTTAGTCCGGATTCCAATCGGAAAATAGAAGAGCTTTTTGCTGACTCTTTCGAAAACTATAAATGTGTACATTTAACATTGCTAAAAATCATTTTTTTCAATTTCTTACAAACTCACATGAACAATGTATTGATAATAGGTCTAAATATTCATTCCCGTTTTAGCTCTCTCTCTCTCTCTCTCTCTCTCTCTCTCTCTCTCTCTATATATATATATATATATATATTATATATATATATATATATATATATATATATATATATATATATATATATATATATATATATATATATATATATATTTATATATATATATATATATATGAGTGTGTGTGTGTCCACACAAAATTAATTAATCCCAAGCTCTCTCAGGTAAGATAAAAATTCGTACAATACTAAATTAAACTCCATAAAAACACGACCCCCCTTCCCCCCCTCAAAAAAAGCTACGTTCTTTGTAATAATATTACCAAAAATTAAATTAGTTTATGAAAGTGAGCCTAATAAAATAAAAGAGCGCCCTCTCCTTGATCGTATTTTAATACAGGGGTCTCCCAGGTGGAGTACGCGCTCCCCAAAAGGGCTTTTTATTTTTGATCGGTTGGTTTGAAGGTCTGTGTGAGAGAGGAAAGTTTAACAATTTCATTTAATATAATATAATTTATATATATATATATATATATATATATATATATATATATATATATATATATATATATATATATATATATATATATATATATATATATATATATATATATATATATATATATATATATATATATATATATATATATATATATATATATATATATATATATATATATATATATATATATATATATATATATATATATATATATATATAAGGCCCATTCAGGCCCAATTCTGAAAAAAATATAATATACAAAAAATATGGAAAACAAATTAAACTTCTTACACACAAGAATAAACACAAGAAAATAAATAAAACATAATAAAATAATTTACAAATATGAAAATAAAAATGCAAAGTAATTTTATTAAAATTTTTAAATAAATTTCGAAATTTTTGAAATTAATAATAATAAAAGATTAGTAAAATCATCGACATGGGTTGATCTTAAGATTTTTATTAAAATAGCGAAAATTATTAATAAGAAAGCTTTCATCTGTCTTTTTTTTAATATCTGAAGCCAAAAATATTAAAGTCATACTAGGGATGTCTATTCTGTGTTCCAAATCCACTCTGTTCTTGTGTAGAGATGAGGCCTGGCCACCTACTTTTAATTCATAGGTACGCTGATATTTTCTTTTCATTTAAATCGTTTGTCTTGTCAAATAAATTGAGAGGTAATCCTTAAAGGGAGTTTTATAGAGAGCTTCGATTATTTTCTTTTTCATTAAGTTTAACTCTACATCAAAAAAAAAAAACACCAATAAATTACGTGGTCTTAAAAGACAAATGTTACATTATTTACAGCGATAATCTGATGCCCATTCCGGGTTACAATATATATATATATATATATATATATATATATATATATATATATATATATATATATATATATATATATATATATATATATATATATATATATATATATATATATATTGAATTTTTGAAGTCTGCTATACTGGAAATCGAACCATCGAACCTCTTGGATGGTAAGCAAGAGGCGTTTACTAACCGAGCCAAGACAGTACGAAAGAGGAGCCGCGTCGGGAAGTTTCAAGAAATACTTATCAAGCAGACTCCCGAACGGGACCCTCCCGACATAAGTGAAATATATATATATATATATATATATATATATATATATATATATATATATATATATATATATATATATATATATATATATATATATATATATATATATGTAATGCCACAAGGATTCCCATATCCTTCCCTTTGAAACTCCACTGGGAATTTTTTTTTTAAAGGGGAACGCTAAATCCCTGTAATACAAGTAAATTAATCTTCAATGTCGAAATTCTGGTTCTGTAAACCTTTGTCGTTATGTCATAATTTCTCTGTTATAACTTAGATTTCAACCCAATGTAACTTTTCTTCAGAATTTTATAATGAGGATTTTTTTTCATCACATAATGAAACAATAATTCGCTTACTCTTATAAATTATTTCATTTTGATTATTTTATGCTGTCTGACATGTTGAAAGTTTATGTGTGTGTGTGTTTGTGTGTGTGTGAATTCTTAATTTTTATAGCTTCAACCGGTCGTAAGAAATTTGAAATTAGCAGTTGTTTGACAACATTTTTCACTTATGCCTATATCCTTTTTCAGGAATATTATATATATATATATATATATATATATATAATATATATATATATATATATATATATATAATATATATATATTATATATATATATATATATATATATCACAGTCAGTATTTGTCAACTGGAGAATATAGATTT
>SEYY01023869.1:32500-40000 GCA_009176605.1 Armadillidium nasatum
ATTTTGTATAATAAAAATTGAAAAAAACTACAAAAATTTTGAAATATTTTTTCTGGTTCACAATAGTGATTCAAAAGGTTTACTAACGTAAGGCCCTAAGTTAAAATTTGAAAAAATGTAAGATATAAAATTATCAATATAACCTGTATTTATACGTATCATTGCTAAGTTATTGCTATGTATCAAACTTGTATAATTTAGCTACATTATTTCAAAATTATTATTTTGTTTATACTTTCAGTCAATATGGCTAAAAGATGAGCTTCAGCAGTATGGGAGCACTTAACAATGTTTCAGGATAGGCTCGAAATAGCTAAATGTAACATGTGCAGTCAGGAAATTAGAAGAGGACCTCCGGGTGCTCCAATTAAAAAATTTTCAAAAAAATCTTTATGGGGGCATCTAAAATCAAAACACAAAGATGAACATTCACTAGCAGAAACGGAGCGGGGTCAAAAGAAACAGAAAAGAAAAAGAAAATATTGAATGTCCAGGTTTAATTCCTGTTACAATTCATTTGAAGGTAAGATCAATTATTTTTTTAATTAATAAAAGCTGTTTATTGAAATCGAATATTTTATTTCTATGTTACTTTATCGTGTGTAAGAGCGTCGAGGATCAATGGATCGATTCCTCTAGAGAAGTTTAGGCAAAAATACTATGGTGTGTTGATAACTTTAAAAAAACAAAAAAAAACAAAAACAGAAAGCATAAAATAACACTTTTGTGTCAGTAGTAAAAAATAACTTTAATCACGTTTTGGTACGAAGAAATAAGACTAACTTAACCTGACCTAAGAAAATGTTAAGGATTTACGATGACATTAACCTAACCTGACCTAAGAAGATGTTAAGAAGTTTCGATGACAGACTAACCTAACCTGACCTAATTCTTTATAAAATTATCATTTTTCTGCAGGTTGTTTATTATTCTTCATATGTGAAAGATTTTTTTATTTGGGGGATAGGGGGGGGATCCATCTAAAAAAAAAAAAAGCTCAGAAATAGGAGGTACATGTAAAATTTATATATATATATATATATATATATATATTATATATATAATATATATATATATATATATATATATATATATATATATAATATATATATATATATATATATATATATAATATATATATATATATATATTATATATTTATATTTAATATATATTTTAAATATTTTGAAATTTTTGAATTTTTTATTTGAAATGTACACTACTACCACAACTATTTATTATCATTAATTATTATCATTATTATTACTATTAGTGATATTATTATTATGATTATTATTTTTATTATCATTATTATTATTATTAAGAATATTAAAGGCTATATTATTACTATTAAGAAATATTGAAGACTATATTATTATCATTATTTGGGGGGAGGGGAATATTATAGTCATTAACACAATTTTATTTCGCTTGTCTGAAAAATTTTCATATTTATAGAGAGGTGAATAAACTTGCCCAGAGACAATCCTTTTGGTTTTCGAAGAGTGAGCTTTCGTCTTTCGTCTTCCGTCCCGTCCCCGTCCCACTAATGACAAGATAAACGGATGTTTGAGCTAAGAAAGGATTTCCCTACCATCGCTATTAATCTTAGGGACCGTATTTACGCCCTTTAACCTCCTCACATTTTATTTTTATCCCGGGAAAAAAAAAAAAAAAAGTAAGAAGAGAAGAAGCAATATTGTGTGCATAATTTATGAGAGGAAATTTGGGCTTTCATTTTATTTTTGTTCTGAAAACAAATTTTTTTTTCTTTTTTTGAAAGCGTATCATCATACAAAATCGTCAAGATTAAAGGCCGACATACCTCGACGTATAGAGATTGATTGTGTTCCAAGAGGATGGAGGATTTTGTCTGAATTTCAAATAATTTAAGCTTTTTAATAATTTAAATAATAAATAATACATTTATATGAGAAGAATTATCCCATATCACCATCTAGATTAAAGGTCGACATACCGGATACGGAAAGAAGGAATGGGTTCCAAGAGGAATAGGATTGTTCAATATATTTTTGTAAATAGCATCAAGCCTTTTAATAATTTAAATAATTATTATATATATATATATTATATATATATTATATATATATATATATATATATATATATATATATATATATATATATATATATATATATATATATATATATATAATATATATATATATATATATATTTATTGGAAAAAGGACGAAGGCCCACACAAAGTTCATTATGGTTAGAGAAACAAATTACTAATCTGAAATCTGAAATTAAAGGCCGATATGTCCTGGTATATTGCTACTAAATTGTGTAAATCAATGTTAGTAGGAAAAATTGAAATAAGAAAATATTCCCGACCTTACCACTGGAGTTAATGTACGAATGAAAATAGTGGGTAATTATGCAATGAAAGAGGTGTACAGAGAAAAGTGTGTGGAAAGAGGTGTGTGACCAAAGATTTCAGAAGTATAGTGTCGGTTGTAATAGCAATAGTATAAGGTGACTAACACCAATATTAGCATGGCAGAAAGACGTTGGAGAGAATCAGAGAATATGAGAGTTGATTAGATGAAAGGTTATATACACAACCTTTCAAGAAAAGCTCTTTGAGAAGATTACCCTTTGGTATATGATTTAAATCCATATAAGGAAAGCAATATCTGTAAAACGAAAGAACTGCCTTGGTCAAGAAGCATTCTGAAAAAGCTTCTTAAATACATTAACTTTTGAAGTTAGTTTACTGAGAGGAAAAAAATGTGATCCTTGAAAATAGTTCAAGAAAAAAGAAAATATGAAATTTATTAAAAACAGAGGAAAGGTAAAGTTGTCGTTTTCGAAGACAGAACTGTGTAATATATTTTGTGAATTGATAGAAAAAGGAATTCAGTTTTTGAGGTAGAAAACGACCAAGTTCACTTTACATGCACCAATTAGAAATACGAGAAAGAACAAGTTAAGTTTTTACAAGGTTACCCTTCTATCATCAGAAATTTTCAATTAAGAAAATGAAGTGAAAAAGGGAAAGCATATTGAAGGTACACACAATCCTCGGTATAAGAGAGGTTACGTGAAAAAGCGACAAAATATGACCATTGATGGAGACTAGAAAAAAAAGAGTAGGAGACCGAATAGAACCTTGTGGAACATCACTATTAGTAAATTTAAAGGACGAACAGTTGGCACCTTCAACTGTCTCTGTAGAACGACAAGGGAGGAAAAAAAGGAGAAGGTTACAGAAATACATACAGGGATACAGAAAGAGGGAAGTTTGGAAATCAATACTTTGTTCCAGACTCTATCAGAAGACTTTAATATTTCTCGAATCACATCAATAATTCGCTGAAATGTTAAACAACAGATGATCAAATACAAACCGAAGGAAAAGATCAACTGTCGAGATTTGTTTACGGAATCCATATTGGCTCTCTGAGACAAGGATAGAGGAATTTAGGCTTTTCCAAAGTTTTTTAAAGTTTTAATTCGAAAACCGCTAAAAGAACAGATTCTAAAGAGAAAAAGAGAGATGGTTGATGAGAAGGTTGAGAGTGATCCCTATATACAGTATTTCGCCACAGGTTGAATGAGCGCAATTTTCTGCAGATTATTTGGCCGATTAATTTGCATGAGCTTATAAATATCTCTGCTCCACCCTCTTCTATCGAGAGAGAAAGGCTGTCTAGTAGTGGGGGACAAATGTACTCTCCAAGACGAAAACGAATTACCCCAGAAACAGGAGAAAAGATTTAAAAGCTCTAAATTTAAAGTACTAGAATTTTGCATGTCTGTCCAAGTTCTCATATATTAAAATTTATAAAATCATTGTTCTGAAGATACTACAAGGTGTCCCACTCACTCCGTGACCCAGATATGAGCTTTATAGATATCAAAGTATTGGTCATGAGTTAATAAAATTTTCCACGAACAAACCTTAGTGTATGAGAATCATGCTGCCATTACAACAGTGTTGGAAGCGATCTCCATTAGCATCAAGGCATGCCTGCACACGCTTTTTCATGTTACGGAAGGTTGCCTTCCAACACATTGAGAGTCACGGCGGTCAAATACCTGCCAAATGTTGTCTTTCAGTTAAATGAGAATACGTGGCTTGTTTCGATACACATTCCCTTTCAGCGTGCCCCAATAGGAAGAAATCTGAAGGGGGAAGGTCAGGCGACCTTGGTGGACAATGTCCCCTTTGGAAATGACCCAATCGTCACAGAAGGACTCAATTTCGAACATGAGCGACCGTCGTGAGCGACTTGTCATGATTTCTCCTTGCTTCCCACACGCGAAGGTTTGTTCGGAGCAAATTTTATTAACTTATGACCAATACTTTGATATCTATAAGAGCATATCTGAGGCTGAGAGCGAGTGAGACACACTATATTATATTATATATTAAAATTACATGTTTACACTTGAATTAAAAATAAAGAAAAGACATTTTAATTCTTCCTTATTACAAAATTGTTAAATCTATCAAAATAATGGAAACTTTTAAAATATACTTTTTTCTGTTTTACAGTCATCGTCAAAAGATTCTTAATCGTCCCATCACTATATATATATATATTATATATATATATATATATATATATATATATATATATATATATATATATATATATATATATATATATATATATATATATATATATATATATATATATATATATATATATATATATATATATATATATATATATCCCAAAGTTTACCTACCAAGATTGGTTTCTTTTTAATTCTCTATATCGAAAGTCAACCGAGCAGAACAAACGGGAAACGACATTTCGTTTACAGAATATGTCCCTATTTGTTTTTTTTTATTTGTTTTTTTTTTTTTTTTTTATTTGTTTTTTTTTTTAAATCAAAGTCGTAAAAGAATTGAACTGAATTTTCTCTATTTGAAAGTTTAAAAAAAAGTAAAAAATTTATTCAACTAAAAAAGATTTTTTTTTTTTTTTTACCAGTAATTTTTTTTTTTTTTTTATTAATATTAATATTATTATTTTTTTTTTTAACTGAAATGGGCTGTTGATGTGCTAAGTTTTATTTTGAGCCCATAAAGAAAATGATTCTTATTGTTCCCATGCAATTGATGAATTTTTCCAAATTACTTTTAAGCTAAGGCGTAAACGTGTTATTTAAACGGTGTTACAGATAAAACCTTCTACATACACACAAGCATCTTGTCAATCTTGAAGCACCACACCCGTTGCCCAACATAAATTAAATAATCTTGTCAACCATTCTACCACACTCACCCCCTTAACCAACATCTCTCCACTTGTTTCATCCAAACCTGTCGATTTACCCCTTCTCACTTTCATCAGCGCTTTCCCTATTTTTGCTAACGAGATTTTCCCCTCATCCTTACCCGTCAATACTCCCATATCTCTCTCCACCGCCTCACCCTCTCTACTCACCTTTCTCACATTCAGTAACTTATTAAAGTACTCCGCTCATCTTCTCCCAACCTCCCTTTCTTCCTGTCTTATTTACCAGTCAATACCCTTAATCCCCCTTTCCATCCCCACCTTTATACATTATCCTATTCACCTCCTTCCAAAAAATATTATTCCTTTCATTAAATCCCTCCACAATTTTATTACCCCCTTTTATATCTGATCTTTCTTTCCCCTTTTTACTTTCCCTTTTGGCTGTCCTCTGTTTTTCTTTCTAAGTCTTCCAATCCTTTTTTTTGTATCTAAACATTTTTCAAAGGCTTCCTTTTTATTCTTTACTACTATGTTCATATCCTCACACTACCATTCATTTCAATTTGTTTTACACTTCCTTCCCACCCTCCTCACCACACATATATTCTAAACACTTTCTACCAGTGATTCCCTAAACCTTCCTCACTTCTCCTCCACTTCCCCAACTGCCGCGCTATTATATATATATATATATATATATATATATATATATATATATATATATATATATATATATATATATATATATATATATATATATATATATATATATATATATATATATATATATATATATATATATATATATATATATATATATATATATATATATATATATATATAGGGAGGGAGAGAGAGAGAGAAAGAGAGAGCCATTAATGTTTGATAATTACCCTTTTATTCCAATTAACTGATCCCAGATCGTGTTGATGGAAATTCAGTGAAGCTTTCTGTAAAGGAAAAATAAAATAAGTTCATTTTTAATATGATAAAAGTGATCTCAAAAAATTAACTTAAAACGCAGTAAAGCATTAGTAGAGAAATTTTTGCTATACACGTTGAATTTCAAAGTAAAATATATATGGAAAAATGAGTTTTATTAATGAGATAAAGAAAATTATATATATATATATATATATATATATATATATATATATATATATATATATATATATATATATATATATATATATATATATATATATATATATATATATATATATATATATATATATATATGGGAGAGAGAGAAAGGAAGACTGAGAACTGTATTGCAGTTAATTAATAAATGCTTAATTATGTATGCGTGTGTGTGTGTGTGTGAATGAGTGAGTCGCATGTGTATGTGTGTATGTGTGTGTGTGTGTGTGTGTGTGTGTGTGTGTGTTAATTCCGTGTTTCCGGAATTAAACGTTTTTACTGAGCGAGTTCGAAAGCGGATCTCCGAAGAAGTTTTTAACAAAACATTAAAACAAGAAAATGAAAACGTTCCTTATTTGCATATACTTGAAAACACACTTGATTAATTGTATCTGTCATATATATATATATATATATATATATATATATATATATATATATATATATATATATATATATATATAATATATATAATATATATATATATATTATATATTATATATATAATATATAAAAAAAAAAAAAAAACGAATCGCTGGGACAAGTGGCAAAAATGTCACAACAATTTTTGTTATTATTATTATTATTTTTCTTTTTTAGAGAATAAATCGGTGAAGCGACTTTCTTATGCTTAACATGTCTTTTCTCTTTTGAAAATTTTACTGCGACATTTTTGTCACTTGTCACTTGTCACAACAATTCGCTAGGACAATTTTTAAAATGTAAGGAAAAGATTTGCGGAAATGTCTAAATGCCTAAAGAGCATGTCAGAGAGAATGAAAATTATGTCACTGGCGTTGTATTTTTAGCATTATGAGATAAAACAAATATTTGCCACATTCTCCCATTTTTAAAAATACGAAAGTTTGAGGGTTGAGAACAATCTCCTTTCTTCGGCATAGGTTGACTGAGAGCAAAGTTTCCAGTATAAAAAAAATTCCAAAATTGATAATAATTATTAATAATTTATATAATAATTACAATTAATAATATTAAAAATTATAAAATAAATAAACTGAAATTGTCAACGAAAAATCCCCGTCTTTCTAAAATTTCTCTTTTCAGGTCATGCAAAACATTTTCAGGCCATGTAAAACCTTTTCAGGTAATGTAAAACCTTTCCAGGTCATGTAACACCT
>SEYY01023869.1:52500-57500 GCA_009176605.1 Armadillidium nasatum
TATATATGGGTGCAGGGAAGTAGCGCTCCCGAGGCGATGAGATTACACCAATTGGGTATATGGGATGTTAAGGGTACTTCAATCTCATTCTGGTGCCCAATGGTACGCTCCTTTTTGCGCTCATGTACACTTTATTCCACAAGGAGTATGCTCTCCTTTTACACACAATAAACACTATTACTGTCACACATCCACACATCCCTTTAAAAAAAAAAAAAAAAAAAAAAAAAAAAAAAAAAAAAAAAAAAAAAAAAAAAAAAAAAAAAAAAAAAAAAACTAATTATGGCGTCGACATTGGTAGCCTCGGAGAATCCAAGAAGGGCGGTACCAAAGATAACCCCTCATTCACCCCTTCCCACACCACCACTTGGGAGTCGGTGGCCTCCGGTGATGGAGTTGGTGCCACCAGAAATTTGCAGTCGGCTGTTCCGGATGCACGGGTTTTTTTTTCCCATTAATTTCTGCAACATTAGCGGTCTTTATTCCAATTTCCACTTTGTTGAACATCACCTCTCTTCTTCTAGACCTCAACCTCACCGTTTTCCTTGACCGAAACTCAGATGTTTGAGCGTTCTGATAGCAAACCATTTTCGGTTTCCTCTTACTGCCTCTATCCTCAATTTTCAGCCAAAGGCGGTTTTTGTGCATACGTTCGCAACGATGTTGTTTGTTCTCGTGCCTCTAATTTGGAGTCTTCCGAAAATTCCACTTTGTGGATTAGGCTCTCTTGCCATTCTACAACAAAATTCATTTGTTCTGTTTATTTATCTCCTAATTCTGCTGACTATCCTAAATTCTTCGACTATCTAAACGCCAAAATAGAGTACATCTCTCTTCTCTCCTTTTTCTGAAATCATCATATTAGGTGATTTCAATGTTAACCACCTCCAATGGCTTCCTTCTAGTTCTCATGATACAGCTGGTGAACGTGCCTTCCATTTTGCTATCCAAAATGACCTTGAGCAGTTGGTGCAGCTCTCTACTCGTATCCCTGATCGTCTTGGAGATGAACCCAACATTCTAGACCTTTTTCGAACTTCAAATCCTTCTCCTTATACTGTTAAACTCTTTCCTCCTTTGGGTTTCTTCGATCACCTTCTTATCTCTATATCCTCCTCTATCTCTTCAAGTCTTCCTTTAAATCTATTGAAAGGAAACGTTTGTAGCATTTCGGTGCAGCAAGCTGGTCGGACTTGCGGTCGTACATCTTTGAATTCCCGTGGAATGATTATTGCTTACGTGAGAGGGGTACCTCGGAGTGTGCTGAACGCATAACAGAGGTTATGGAGGCATACATTCCATTTTCTTTCCCTTCTACTAAACCTAACAAACCTTGGTTTAATTCTGCTTGTTCTCGTGCTATCCGAGGCAGAGACGTTGCCTTTAGGGATTACTGTCGTCTTCAATCTCCAGAAACTCATGCATCTTATATTTCATCCGAATCGTGCAAAATCTATCCTTCGTAACACTAAAAAGTCTTTTCTCCGTAGAAAATTAAATAATCTTTCGGGTTCCTTTTCATCACGTTCATTCTGGCATTTTGCAAAAAAATGTCAACTTTGCTTCTTCTTCTTTCCCTCCTTTAATATCTTCCGACGGCACAACTGCTGTTTTACATTCTTCTAAAGCTGAATTCTTCGTCGAACTTTTGCTTCTAATTCAATTTTAGACGATTCCGGAGCTATTCCTCCTCCTTCAATCCCCTCCAACTCATTTACGCCTAATTTCTTCTAAAGATGTGATTTCTGCTGTCTATGAGCTTAATACTAAGAAGGCGTACGGTCCCGATTGTATTTCTTCTGTGGTTCTCAAAACTTCTGCTTCCGAGCTTGAACCCCGCCTTGGTAAACTATTTTGTCTTTGTCTTCCCACTTCGACCTTCCCTTCTTGCTGGAAACGTGCGCTCAATCAGCCTGTGCCGAAGAAGGGGGATCCCTCTCAACCCTCCAACTAGGGTTCCATTTGTTTGATCTCCGTTCTTTCTAAAGTTTTCGAATCTATTCTTAACAGGAAGATTTGGAAGCATCTCAATTCTTCGAATCTTATCTCTGATCGCCAGTATGACTTTCGTAAGAAACAATCTACTGGTGATGTTCTTTCCCTTCTCTCTGGGGTGGTTTCGCTCATGCAGCTCTCCTTGAGAAGGTTGAGTCTAGGACTTCTCGTCTCATCAACTCTCCTACTCTTACTAACTCTCTCCAATCTCTTTCTGCCCGTCGAATTGTTGTGTCACTCTCACTATACTATCGCTATTACAACGGACACTGCTCTTCTGAACTCTCTCGTCGCATACCTCCTTCATTGAGAATAGCTCGTGCGACAGGCCTTTCTACACAGTCTCATCTTTTCTCTGTACAACTCTCCGACCCCAGACTTAATCTCTATGCTCTGTCCTACATTAAGTCCGGAACACACTCCCTTTGGCTGTTTTCCCAACTTTCTTTGACTTGCATACTTTCAAACACCGTGTATCTGGACATGTCGGCCACCATAGACCAGGAAAGATTTTTTCCAACTCCGGTGGAATTCGGTAGGCCTCCGATCTTTATATATATATATATATATATATATATATATATATATATATATATATATATATATATATATATATATATATATATATATATATATATATATATATATATATATATATATATATATATATATATATATATATATATATATAATTGTTGGGGTTGGCAGTTGGTTTGATTTCTGGCGTGCGTGAAATTTTTCTCAATTTTATATGCTTTAAACACAATAGAATGGCATGTAGCCCAAGTAGGGTCCCAAGAACCCTTCTTTTGTATACATATATATATATATATATATATATATATATATATATATATATATATATATATATATATATATATATATATATATATATATATATATATATATATATATATGAAGAGATCATCATGAATGAATAAATGGAAAACGAAAGTGATCATTTATACAAGGTCTGACCAGGGGGATTATAAGCTTTGTTTAGAAATTATATAAAGGAATAAATAACATTTCCAATAAATTATAAAGATATACATACCTCCTTATAATATATATATATATATATATATATATATATATATATATATATATATATATATATATATATATATATATATATATATATATATATATATATATATATATATATATATATATATATATATATATATATATATATATATTTGAGGAAAAAAGGTTAGAGTATTACATGAAGCCCATCAAAATAGATTAATCAAATTCAATTTCTTTCAAGGGACGAAGTAAACCAAAACAAATTTTATCACGGAAAGGTGGCTGGGCCATTTTTAACCATTTTCCCGTTTTTTGTTTATTTATTTATTTTTTTTAAATAAAATTTTTGATTTTTAGGTACCAATATACAACTTTGGGACTGTTCATAATTAAAAGAGAAACACCTTCCAGCACTTTTGCAAAATTTCTGTAGTATCAATAATTTAAAAGATGAGCAGAACCTATTTTTCTCTTAATTTTGTTTTAGCTTGACTAATCTAGCTTAAATTTTTAGAAACACTGCAGATAGGTCTTTATCTTAACAAACATCGTTAAGATTTTTAAAAGGTTTCCAGATAATACAGTTGTAACCCAAAAAAGTTTTGGATTTTTTTTTTTTTTTTTTTTTTTTTTTTGAAATTCTTCCCAAAATTATTTTGGCTGTACTTTCTCTTTTTAGGGATACATATCAAAAATCCACATTGTAATTTTATTTTACATATAATCTTTCTGCAATGTTACTGAAAATTTAGTCTAGATCGATAACGTGACAGAAAGGAGGGATGTTAAAAAAAAAAAAAAAAAAAAAAAAAAAAAAAAAAAAAAAAAAAAAAAAAAAAAAAAGAGTCCAAAATTTCTCCACAATCCCTCCTTTTTTAAAACATTTTTTTGTCGCATGACCAAATTTTTTTTTTTTTTTAAGTGCAGGAAGACTGTCTTCATTATTTTTTTATTTATTTATTTTTTTTTTGATAGGCTCTAAAAAAAGGCCAAAGTATTCTGTACAAAATATTTAAAAATTATATCTAAAAAAATTTTTTTTGTGAAATTATTTTGCGTATAACTTTTTCTAAGGAATTATAAAAAAAACACTATAATTACTTGAATACAGTCTTCCTGCAGTGCTTCTGAGAGTTTGGGTTAGATCGGTCAAGTGATTTGGACCTTTAAGATTAAAATTTTTATTCCAAATAGAAAAAATGTCCAAAACTGCATGAATCCTTTTAACATAAGGTAAGTCAATTCATGTGGGAAGAAATATAAAAAGATCTTGAACAATGATCAATGTTCAAGGTTAATAATAGTTTGGCTAAAAATAGATTCATAACAAATTGAATTCATCTACAAGACGAAAAGGGTTAAGAGTAGGGAGTTGCACTAACTGCTCAAAGATGGATGGAGAAAGAAAATTGATAAGTAATTACAAAGTGTTGTTTCGAAAACGCAAAAAGGAAAGCCATTAGCTTTGCTAAGCATCGAAAAAACACTAAAATATCAGAGAAAGAATGAGATAAAATATATCTATTTTGTAGTTTATCTATAGTCCATAAATTTACGATACTGAGTATAGAGATAAGTTATACATAAACGAAACCCGCAAATTTAGTGCTGGACTGTCAAATTAGCCAAGGTAATAAAATAGACAATTATATATATATATATATATATATATATATATATATATATATATATATATATATATATATATATATATATATATATATATATATATATATATATATATATATATATATATATATATATATATATATATATATATATATATATAATCTAAAGCCGGAAACAGGCCCCATCGTTGCGTGCACATACACAATTTTTCACCTATGAAAGTTTCCTATCGAAGCACTTAAACGCTCAATCTTCATTTAAAAGCAAGAAGTGAGGTCAATAATAAGTGTTCAAGAAAATAAATATTAGATAAGATGCAGAATGTTGAAAAAAAAAATTATTGA
>SEYY01023869.1:67500-75000 GCA_009176605.1 Armadillidium nasatum
GTCCTCTCGCTGACCAATGAGACGATCTGGTGGGCGTGTGGTAGCCACCACTTCTTTTCAGGCCTTCGCATCGGCTGGCTCACTTCAAAAGGTCACTTCAAGGGAGGACCCACAGTCGAGAACTAATATTACTGCCAAACTGTGGCATCCTTTGAAGGGCAGAGGCAGTAGGAGCTTCTTCTTGGAACCTGTTACGGTGTTTAGCCGAGGATAAAGGTGTGTTATGAAGCTACCCTTTTTTCACAGTTCCTTACAGGTGAAGGTGGCTCTTTGGGAACTTCTTCTTGTGCTTTGGAACTGTTTAAACTGTGCTTTTGAATCTGGCTAAAGTGAATCACCAAATCTACCCATCAAGAATACCCTCTGAAACTTATATCAATGTTTCGGTGGCATCTAAAATGAGTAGAATAGTTTTCCACTTTTTATTTTTTTTTATTTAAAATGGACAACAACGTTACTATCAGAAATCTTTGATTACAAGGTGTAGAATTAATACATAATTTTATTTTTTATAAATAATGAATAACTGTTGATTATTTACATAAATAGTTTTATTTTAATAAAATATATGAAATTCGAAATTATGATTATAAGGTAAATATATTAATACCATATATAAATATTAAAACAAAATATATTACAAAAAAATATTAAATAATAATGTCTCGGGTTCGAAATTCCTGAACTAAATGTTTAATTTTTTTCTATTTTTTTTTTATGGCGCAATTTTTACCCGTCGATTCTCAAAAATTGCTAGGTTACTATTATATTATTATTATTAAACTTTTTTAAACAAAATGCACTTTTTTATATTTATTTTATTATAATAAATTATTTTATTACTTAGTTTTAATAAGAAACACTTATTTTATTTATTACTTTTACTTAAAACACTTTTGATTATTACTTTATTTTTATTAATGTCGAACTATTAAATCATTTTCTATATTACATATTTAAAGAAAACTGTAATTTATTTTCGGAGCAACTTTAGTAAGTGCACTATATATATATATATATATATATATATATATATATATATATATATATATATATATATATATATATATATATATATATATATATATATATATATATATATATATATATGGATTGACCGGGGCCCCGGCCACTGCTAAAATTCAGAGAAAACCGGGGTTTGCCTGCCGTGGTTAAAATGGCAAATTATACTTAAGGGGACAGTCCAATTTCAAAAAAAAATATAAATTTTCAACCGATTCTCCTGACGTTTTCAGTGTATATAGCTTTTTTCCATGTTAAAAAAGCCTATTTCTAGCATTTTTTCGAGTCTTTAAAAAGTTTTTTTTTTTTTAAATTGGACCCTTTTTCATATGAATGGTGGGGCCAAACCACTCTTTGGAATGACCTGAAATTTGGATGTTATATTTAGAATTCTATGGGCTACAAAAACTTTTAAAAGACTTTGTTCCTGGAGTTATAGAAAAAAAGTTATAAGGCAAAAACTGACCAGGTATCGAATTTTTTTTTTTTTAAATCCACGTTTTAGGACAAAAAAAAATTTTTTTTTTTTTTTTTTTTTTAAAACTACAACTATAACATTTCTTATTTTTGGTGGGTGTATAGAGGAGGGATGGGGCTACAAATTCTTCTCTATACTTTATTCAATGCGAGTCGTAGGTTTTGAGATATAGCCTCCTCAAAAAAGGTCCATTTTTGACCAAATTTCAAAAATTTCGAAAGTTTGAGAAGCTATATCTCGCTTCAAGCAAATAGCATTTAATAATGCACTAAATAAAAGTTGTTGTCCTATCTCTCCTCTAAACAATATCAAAAATAGAAAAATTAGTAGGTAGAGTTTTTTTAAATAATTTTTTTTCTCCGGAAGGGTACGATTATTTTTCAAGTGCTTATAGCTTTTTCTAGACGTGATATCAAAAATCTGTTCCCACTAATGCAAGAAATTGAGGCTAAGATTATTCAGTTAAATTTTCAGCTCACGTGGACCAGTGGTTTGACTCCGCTATTCACTTTTTTTCAATTTTGTGTCCAAATAACTTTCAAACCGTTATAGACTCAGAAAAAAACTCAAAATCAACTTAGAACTTCGGGAAAAACTGCATATTCCCGGAAAGCTTCAGCTCAATCAGTCAAATAATAAAATTAAGATTTTTTCCTTGTTTTTTTTCAAAATTTTCTTTTTCTTTTCTGTCTCTTTTGACAGCTCCTTTTCTGCTAGTGAATGCTCATCTTCGTATTTTGATTTTCGATGCCCCCATAAAGATTTGGTTGAAATTTTTTTACCTGGGGCACCCGGAGATCTTCTAATTTCCGGACTGCAGATGTTACATTTAGCTATTTCGAGCATATCCTGAAACATTGTAAAGTACTTCCATACTGTTGAAACATCTTTTAGCTATATTGACTGAAAGTATACACAAAATAATAATTTTGAAATAATGTAGCTAATGATATAAGTTTGATCCATAGCAATAAAATAACAGTGATATGTATAAATACAGGTTATATTGATAATTTTATATCTTACAGTTTTTCAAACTTTACCTTAGGGTCTTACCTAAGTAAACCTGTTGAATCACTATTATGAATCTGAAAAAAAAAAATTTAAAAAATTTTGTACTTTGTTTTTTTTTTTTTTTTTTAAATTTTTTTTTTTTTTTTTTTTTTTTTTTTCAGAGAAAATACATATAATCATTAACTTAAGTGAATGTTGGCTATTCTACTCCTTACTTATAATTAAATAAACCTCAATTAAATTTATATCTAATTTTCTTAACCTTAAATTTCAGTACTTTTGACCTCTTTACAAATTTTAGGCAATCCCGGCCAGAACCCCGGCCCTAAAATTCCAACCCCGGTCCAATATATATATATATATATATATATATATATATATATATATATATATATATATATATATATATATATATATATATATATATATATATATATATATATATAGTTTTTATCTTTGACGTCAAAGAACGTTGACAGCAGTGTGTTAAATTGCAAATGTATATGTATGTGTATGTGTATGTGCATTCATATGTGTGTGCGTGTGGGTAAGTGGGTGCGTGAGTATGTTGTGTGAAGGGAAGAAGATAGACAAGTTGCTTAACAATAATAATAATAATAATAATAATAATAATAATAATAATTAATAAATTATTAATTAAATTAAAAATATTAAAAAAATTAAATTCTAAGTATATATATATATATATATATATATATATATATATATATATATATATATATATATATATATATATATATATATATATATATATATATATATATATTATATAATATAATAATAATATAATAATATTACTAATTATTATTATTTAACGAATTTTTAATTTAATTTAAAATTATATATATATATATATATATATATATATATATATATATATATATATATATATATATATATATATATATATATATATATATATATATATATATATATATATATATCAATGGAAACAGTTCTTAAGAATTTTGGATGCTGCTATATAGATGGACTGTCGTGTTAAAATATTTATCTCTACTAGTTGGACAACTACTGAGTTTCTGTCTAATTCTCATTAGAAGGAACTGTCTAACTCTCATTATAAATTTCCAATAGTTATCTCTTTAGAACTGGCAATAAATTTCAACAATATTGCTTTTTTAATAAGTTAAAAGTTCAGAATGATAAATTAATATACTGAAGAGTAAAAGATTACTTTGGTTTGACGTTCATTTTAGATGAGAAGACGGAGACTTCCCTCCTTTCACTATAGAAGAAATTTTCTTAAACCAAGCTTGGTGACGTAAATGCGGACAAAACTTTCGTATGTTCTCAACCAAGCTCGATGAGGTACATATGTTGACTAAGCTTGACAGCAGGGGATGACAATAGAAAGCTTGATAGAAATTAATTTTATTCAAATGTTTGACTCTGCCAGGTTTCTTGGCGGCCTTTCTTTACTCTGAGTTATTTCTTTACAAGCTTCGTAAATAATCTGTGAATTCAAATATGCGGGAAGCTTCTTAAATCCAATATGGTCAATCTTTATGCGAGGAATTTTTCTACAAAAATAATGATAAGTATCGACACAAGTTATATGAATTATTTTTAGTTTGTCAATTATTTTATAAATATATATATTATTTTTATCGCATAAGAATGTTTGCTACACTAGTAAATTCAATTTTTCTTTACTATTTCGATATTAAACATTAAAAAGAAATCAGTAAATAATTTAAAATATTACTAAATAAAAAAATAAAATAAATGTAAATAAAACAAAATTCGAAATTTATAATTAAAAACCTGCAGTTGATACACTTTCTTATAACATTAATAACCAGAAAATAAATTTTTTTTAAAGGACAAACTGCAACTTTTCAGAGAACAGATGCCAAACGCTTCTTCTATACATAATTTTTTAAAATATTTTTAAAAAGCAATTGAAGTATTTTGTCATTAATGAACAACGGATTGATATTTTATTTTTAACATTTTATATTATTTCTTTCAAATAAATAAACAGATGCACAAATAAATAAATAAAATAAAATTTATTGACAATCACTTGTCAAAATAAAATTAATACGTTTATTTATTCAGGTGAAATATTCATTAATCAATATATATATATATATATATATATATATATATATATATATATATATATATATATATATATATATATATATATATATATATATAATATATATATATATATATATATATATATATATATATATATATATATATATATAAACTTTAAAAACTCAACTTCTTCACATCTCCCTTTCAAAAACACCTCCAGCTTCCCTATCTCCTTTGACGGCTCTTCAGTCTTTCCTGTAAATAAAATTAACATTCTTAGTCTGAACATAACCAATAAACTTTCTTGGAAACCTTACATCATAATGGTTGCTAGGGGGGCTTCAAAGAAATTGGGAATACTGTTCAGATTGCGGAAATTTTTTTCTTCTGAACAGTTGCGGCAATTATATAAGGGTCTTATCCGTCCTTGTATGGAGTACTGTTCTTACATTTGGGAGGGCTCCGGTTCCTCCATTTTTTTTAGATAGGGCTGAGTCTAAGGTTAAAAGATAAAATAAACTGTCCGCTACGTTCAAACTCTTTGACCCTCTGTTTCTACATTGTGACGTTGCTGCACAACCTCTTTTCTATATATGTACTACAACGGCAACTACTCGAGGGAATTGAACTCTCGCATTACACCACCATTGCGTCGCCCTCGCAGCACAAGGGGTGTCATTTTGTGTAAATATAGTAAACTCCAGGCTTGTCCGTTGTGATACCTCCTCCTTTCCAGCCACTTCTGATCTAAAGAAATCTCTTCGATCATCTGTTTTTCCTGCTGCATTTAATCTTCCTCTCTTCAAGGCCTCGGTTTGCGCTCACCTGAGAAATTTGCATTAGGCTGGGGTTGGGTGGGTTTTCTTTTATTTTATATTTCCATCCCCTCCCAGAAAAGGGCTCGGCCCGTGAGTGGCAGTAAGCTGCAAATATATATATATATATATATATATATATATATATATATATATATATATATATATATATATATATATATATATATATATATATATATATATATATATATATATATATATATATATATATATCAGTGGCGGCTCGTGGCATAATTTATAGGTGGTTGCATCTGATATTTCACACACACAATTATATATATATATATATATATATATATATATATATATATATATATATATATATATATATATATATATATATATATATATATATATATATATATATATATTATATATAATTAGAATAATAATAATAATCATAATTTAAATTTGAGAAACACGAAAACTTGAAATATGTAAACTTTTCTTACAATTTCTTTCAAAATGTTCAACCTGTATAAAGGAAGGCTTGCATTTCTTTTGCAACCACATTGTGAGAATAGAAACGCTCGCACAGCAATTGCGCATACACAATTTTCTCGTCCGTTATATTAAAGCATCCGTTTGCAAAAAAAATTTCAAACCACATACACTATTTTCTTCGTTCGTTTAGAATAACTAAACAAAATTGTATGACTTTTTTTTTTTTTTTTTACATTAAATAGCGCTTCACTGGAATGTTACTAAAATAAGATGCAATTTATTAAATATTTTATCCTATTAAACAAATTTAGAAAGAAAGAGTAATATATAATAGTTGTATATAATTTTGGTTGCATAAACCTGCAACCAGGTCACGAGCCACCCCTGATATATATATATATATATATATATATATATATATATATATATATATATATATATATATATATATATATATATATATATATATATATATATATATATTATATATATATATGGCTTAGGTGTAGATTGTTTCTGACTTTCGATATTTTTTATATCGATATTTTTTTATGTCGATATTTTATTTTAATCGATAATTTTATACCTATACTTAGCCCTAGGCTATTATGTCGTGCAAACGTTCTTGTGTACGTTAGGTCTCTTTTACGGCAAATTCTTGTGTAGGTTAGGCCTCTTTTTACGGCAATTTCGGTAGTTCAGGTTATGATAAGTCGAATTAGGTTCTGCTAGAAAAGTAAGTAATAATAATTGTATGTATGTCTAGTAATAATACCTCTACCTCTGGCAACTCTCTTGTTTACGATAGGCTTCTCCGATATTTTCGATTTTCGATATTTTTTAACAATCGAAAGTCAGAAACAATCTACACCTTTACCTATATATATATATATATATATATATTATATATATATATATATATATATATATATATATATATATATATATATATATATATATATATATATATATATATATATTGCTAATTGGTTTTATAATCTGCATGTCGAGAGTTTAAATATTTCAAAACCATAACTTTTTTTTTTTTTTTTTTTTTTTTTTTTTTTTTTTTTTTTTTTTTTTTAAATGAAGATCGACAAGCTGCGATGAGGTTTCTTGGCGCCAAAATCTTCCTTCTACCTTAAAAGCCCGCCAATCATCCCCTAGACATTTATTTCTCTTTAAAGAATTAAGTGAACAAAGATATTCAATCAAAATATATTTAATAATATATTTATGTTAATAGAAGATAAGTACTTAATCTGCAGTAAGAAATATGTATGTAAATGATTGCAGCTGAACGATATTATAGATTAATCTTATAACCCAGATGTCAGAAATATCCAAAATTAAACTTTATATAAAGTCATATAAAGCATATATTTGAATTTTTCTGTATATGGTTCATATTATATATTATTTCGTCCAATTATTTGTGAAGTTTGCATATTAATATGCATTAAATTTTTTAGCAACAAGGTTTACTTTATCGAATATAAAATTATTAAGATCTTCACCATACCCTACATGGATGCGAGCTGGTGTGACTTAATTAAGGAAGATCTTCCTGGGAAGATAAACTGTAACAACTAAGGGGGGGGGGGGGGTTATCAGCCC
>SEYY01023870.1:0-12500 GCA_009176605.1 Armadillidium nasatum
TATATATATATATATATATATATAATATATATATATATATTATAGTCAGACTTCAGTTTGAGCTAGCTACATAACTAAAAAAGTACTTAACGTACTTAAAAAAGAATTACATTTTTAGAATCCTTATCGAATTTCAGGTAGGAAAAGTGTAAAATGTTTGAAAAAATATATATAAAAAAAATGGTTTTGTACGCAACTCATGACGTAACAAACTTAAATTTGGTGTTATACTGAGCATTTGTCTACGGGGGGCTCTGCCCCGGTACCCCCGACCCGTGAGTGATGATGATACTGTAGACAACTTTTCCTGTAGACGATTTGGGGTATTTTCCATTTTTTCCAATTTCGAAAGAATTGAAAAAAAACGAACATTGCCAGACGCACGACTCTCGCTAGACTTAAAAATAAGTAAACTTTACTTTTATAATTATTATTATTTTAAGGGCCAGACTTCGGATTAAACCAGCCACATATTTACAAAAGTACTGAACGTACGTAAAAAAGAATTACATTTTCAGAATCATTGTCGAATTTCAGATAGGAAACATTGGGAAATAAAAAATAAAATCTTATAATAATAAAGTTTTTATAAGTAAAGTTTACTTATTATTAGCTGTCGCGAGAATCATACGTTTGGCAAGGTCCTTTTTTTTCTCAATTTTTTCGAAATTAGAAAAAATGGGAAATACCCCAATTCGTCTACAGAAAAAGTTGTCTACAGTATCATCATCACTCACGGGTCGGGGGGCCCCCCTTGACATATGCTGGGTGTAATACCAAATTTAAGTTTGTTACGTCATCAGTTGTCGTTTGTTACGTCATTAGTTGTATAAAACCAAAAAAAATTTTTTTTTTTTAAATTTATTTGCAAATATTTTACACTTTTCCTAACTGAAATTCAACAAGATTCTAAAATGTAATTCTTTTTACGTACGTTCAGTACTTTTTAAAATATGTAGCTGGTTTAAACCGAAGTCTGACCTATTATAAGAATTTTTTTTTAATTTCCCAATGTTTCCTACCTGAAATTCGACAAGGATTCTAAAAATGTAATTCTTTTTTTCGTACGTTAAGTTCTTTTTTAGTTATGCAGCTAGCTCAAACTGAAGTCTGGCCTATATATATATATATATATATATAATATATATATATATATATTATATAATATATATATATATAATAAAATCTAAAACCATTAAATAAAAAAAAAACAGCATTTTAAATTCTTATTTAAATTAATTCTAATTCTAAGTTACCTGATCATTTCGTAAATAATTTTGTTGTGGTAAATTTAATTCCAATGTTAAAGAAATGTTAGAATGAATATTATAATATGAAGTGTTAAAGTAAATTTTCGTTGTACTAGAATTTCAACTTTAACTGTTTTTATATAAACCATAAATTCCACATTAAAAGAAAATAAAAAATGTGGGCGGAGCTAAACTAAATACTGATTGGCTAAATTTTTAAATGACAAACCCTTCACCGCCATTTTTTTTAAAACATGAATATGTGTATCAATAATGAGGGACGAATTTCTGTTCACGACTGTACAATCAGAGCAGATGTTATTTGCTCCGCAAACTTGAGTTTTAACAATAGAGATTTTATAAATATTTGGTGAGTAGACCCATAGTTCATATAAATACCAGTGTTAGTAGGTTTGACATGTATTCCCGTAAACAATGTTCCATCATTATTGACAGTGATTTTAATATTTAAAAAATTAATATTATTATTGATGCATGTATCATAAGTAAATATCAAACATGATAACTCTTGTAATCTGTTGATGAATTGAGGTATGTTATTTAAGTTCTTAAAGATAGTAAGTGTGTCATCAAAATATCTTATGTAAAATATGGGGTTAAAGTTTTTATTTTCAATTAGGATTTTATTTTCTAGATTAGCCATGTAGAAGTCGGCAAACGTTGGTCCAAGTGTTGAGCCCATTGACACTCCATCAATTTGTAGGTATATTTTCTTTAAATTTAAATGGTGATTGTGTACAGAAAATCAATAAAAGGTTCCTCATATTTTGTTCCGATATTTATAAAAGCTCAATTATTAAAACTCAAATTTACCGAGCATATAACATTTGCTCTGATTGGACATCCTTCGACAAAGAAATCAATTGCATTAGACAAAATTTAATTAACTGAGTTCATCCACAATATTTAATTGAGAACCTAATAAGCAAAACCCTTTCGAAAGTATTCAACAAAAAAAATATAATGATAACCAAAAGAACTACATAAAATTCTTTTTTAAAACTCAAAATATATTTTATTATTATTATTATTATTATTATTATTATTATTATTATTATTATTATTATTATTATTATTATTATTATTATTATTATTATTATTATTATTATTATTATTATTATTATTATTATTATTATTATTATTATTATTATTATTATATTATTATTATTATTATTATATTATTATTATTATTATTATTATTATTATTATTATTATTATTATTATTATTATTATTATTATTATTATTATTATTATTATTATTATTATCATTATAATCGTCATCATCATTTTAATCTTCGTGTGTAGACTTATTTTTCTATTATTTTCACTCCCAGTACCACTAGAGCGGTACCCGACAAAGCTTGAACTGTCACGTATCTACCAAAAAGAGAATCCCTGCCCTCAAAAGTAACAATTTCTTCAAATTCCGCTGTTCCTTTATAAAACATTAATAGAGAGTTAAGACGAGAGTTTACATCTGATGAATTTCCAACACGAACCTCAACGTCAGAAAAATGTGGACCCCATGTGCTAAAAGATCTTATTTGGATGACAACTTTTTTTATATACCTGGGGAATTTGAAATCTGCCATTAGCCAAAGATCTTTGTCTTTGTAGTGTGTGTGAAATGTTGGTGCAAATGATTTTAGACAGGCAATTCCAAATTTTACGTTATCAGGAGGATAGCCATCTGCATGCTGTGATGAAGCAGAAAAATTTGCTTCTACTGCTATATCCTTTTTGTCAGCCCACAAAGAGAGACATTTGTATCTCAAAAGTTCTGTTAAGTTTGTTCCTAAATAATAACTTGAAACATTAGCACTGTAGAGGTTGCATTTTTCATCTGAAAATTTAATGAAACACAAATTAATTTAAAATCCCATAAACTCATACAATCTACATTAATGGTACACAATGAATATAAAGAGTTATTGTAATTTCGATCAAATCAAGGGAATTCCACAATGTGTTTGTCAGTTTGGCCGAAAGCAAAGGAAAAATCTCTTTAAATTACATTCAATTCTGAAAAAAATATTAAAGTAAATTAGGTTTAGAAGAAAGGAATTCATTTCAAACTTTTCATCTGTCATGACCTCACTGTTTTTTAAATTTTATATATATATATATATATATATATATATATTATATATATATATATATATATATATATAATATATATATATATATATATATATATATATATATATATATATATATATATATATATATATATATATATATATATATTATTATTATTATTATATTATTATTATTATTATTATTATTATTATTATTATTATTATTATTATAATTTCCATTATTATTATTAGTATTATTGTTATAACTATTATTATTATTCTTATTATTATCATTATTAATATTATTATTTATTTATTATCGTTATTATATATTATTCTTATTATCATTATTATTATTATTTTTTCCATTATTATTATTATAATTATTATTAACTATTATTATTATTATATTATTATTTATTATTATTATTATTATTATTTATTATTATTATTATTATCATCATCCTCATCATTATCATCATTTTAATCTTTGTGTTTAAACTTATTTTTCTATTATTTTCTTTTCCAGAATCACTAAAAAGTTGGCCGACAAAGTTTGAACTGTCGCGTATCTGCCAAAAAGAGAATCCCTGCCCTCAAAAGTAACAATTTTTTCAAGTTCCGCTGTTCCATTATAAAACATTAATAGAGAGTTAAGACTGGAGTTTACATCTGATGAATTTCCAACGCGAAACTCAAAGTCTGAAATATGTGAACCCTATGTGCTAGATCTCATTTGGATGACAACTTTTTTATATACCTTCTATCTAGACTTGATCAATAAACTTTCACTTCCAATGGCAACCAACTCTCAAGCTATGACATGTGGAGGAGAGATTGCGGAGCAATATTTAGATTTCTTCCCTCCTCATATGTCAGATTATTTGATTTATCTTAAAATAATGAAGTTTGGTACGAATACGATCTGAATTATGATAGCTGGAGTGCCTACTACACTAGCTGCAAGTGTCATATGTATTTTCAAGTCCAATCTAATATTCCTCATTTTGATCATGTGATTTCCCTCCTCATAAGAAGCATGTTTGTCTTATTGATTACACTTTATTTTTAGATTTTTCTCTCATTAAAACCGTTTCAAACTATGTATTTAATAAGTTATAAATCAGTATTTTTAGTAACTGTCTTGACGTAAATCCCAAAGGAGTCGTTATCATCAACTCCATCTCTGAAGTAAATTTTCAAACATTTTAATAGTCATGAACAGTGGATTTGAAACTTTGTTCTTCAGAAAGAGGATCCGAATCTCGATACCTTCAAGTATGAGGTTACCAAACTAACTTCAGACCATGGGAATATTCGTTTTCAAAATTAAAATAATTTAATATAAGCTATATCTTTCCCACAATCCTTTAAGAAGAAAAAAAACTCAATTATTCTGATGTATCGCTTTTCCAATGGTTTGCAATTCAAAATTGTATAATTAATAACAAAATATTTTTCACATTCAACAGAAAACAAATCATTAAATCCATAATATGAATACGATCTCTTTTAATTTAAGGAAAAAAATTTTTCTAATTATTATTTACTAAAAATTAATATTAAAATTGAAACTTCTAGGAGAGAGTCTGCAATTCGCTGACCAATGCGGAACAGAAGGAAGAGCTCCCATAGCTCAACATAATCATCGATAGCATTCGAATACTGATTAATTTGAATATGTGGTATTATTTCAGTGTTATTACAAAATACTCTTTTACATTACATAATAAGTACATGAATACACATATTCATTCTGGTTTATCAATGACGTTATAATAAGTAAAGCGATAAATAGAATGTTTTTCTTAATAATCAGGTGCTCACAGTACTGAAGGTGAAATTTCATGTGTGTGTATGTTACTCAATAGAAGCATGATACATTGTCAGTGTTAAAATACATTCCTTAAGTTACCTTTGCCAATACATGATACTACATTTGTGTTATCACTTCGATGTTATTTTAATTTCAGTTTCATAAAGCTTTATCAAAGCTTTATTCAGAGATATTACATTTACAGGATTTACATTTACAGAATGTTCTAAATTACTAAATACAATATTATGCTGCTGAGGCTGTCCAGATCTTTGAAAAGGTGCTCATATGGAAAAACTTGGATGTTACCTTTGAGCATCAATGTTTCATGCATATATAACATTTAATTCATTTAGGGAAAATATAATAAATAATATGTTAAAATTGAAAACAAACTGTATTAATAACAGTAATATTCAACAGTAATATTATAAAAGTATTCAACAAACAATAACAGTAAACTTAATAGTATTAATAACCATTATAATAAATATCTTAATAAAATGATACTAATAAACATTTATAATAATAATAATAATAATAATAATAATAATAATAATAATAATAATAATAATAATAATAATAATAATACAAATGGTAAGATATAGAAAACTTAAAATACTAGTAATAATAGTAGTAATAGTATTTATTACTACCATGACACCAATATATCTACTGATAATAATAATAGCTATTGTCTACGACAATGATAATAATAATAATAATAATAATAATAATAAATAATAATAATAATAATAATAATAATAATAATAATAATAATAATAATAATAATAATAATAATAATAATAATAATAATAATAATAAGTTAATGATTGCAATGATAACAAAAATAATAATAATAATAAGTCCTAGTAATAATAATAATAATAATAATAATAATAATAATAATAATAATATATAATAATAATAATAAATAATAATAATAATAATATAATAATATAATAATAATAAATTAGTAATATTTATGATTACCATAATATAAATGATTATATATAACAATGTAAATGAGCGTGACAATAATAATAATAATAATAATAATAATAATAATAATAATAATAATAATAATAATAATAATAATAATAATAATAATAATAATAATAATAATAATAATTGAAATATAATTAATAATAATAATATATAATAATAATAATAATAATAATAACAATAATAATATGTAAAATGTATCAATGTGTTCTTTATATTACATGGCTACAAGGTTGAATATTAAAAATATTTAAAAAGAAAATTAAAAATAAAAATGAAACAAAATAATTAAAAAAAAGTAAAAATAAAAATTTCTTAATTAAAACTATTTGATTAATTTAATTTTATCAAGTAATTTTTAATTTTTTTATTTTTATTAAACAAAAAATAAGAAGCTTTAAATAAATATTTACTTTGCCTAATGTGTTAAAATCATTTATTGATTTAATTTAATTGAAAAACAAATTAATAAATTTATGACTGATTTTGAAAGGAAAATAATGTTTGATAAAAAAATATGATTTATTATTTTTTTTGTTTTATAATTTATAATTATATAAATAATTATATAATAATTATAATCTTTGTTATATGAGATTCATATAATTTATATAATTGACATAATTCACAATTTATATAATTTAAATAATTCATAATTTATATATAATTCATAATTGATAAAATTTATTTAATTCATTATTTATATAATTTATATAATTTATATAGTTCAAATAATTTATTTAATTTATATAATTCATAATTTATAAAATTTATATAATTCACAATTTATATATTATATAATATATATAATTTATGTAATTCATAATTTCTATAATTCATAAATTAAATCATTCATAATTTCTATAATTTATATAATTCATAATTTATTTAATTTATATAATTCATAATTGATATAATTTATAAAATTAATATAATTATTTATTTTTTTTTTTTAATATTTTTGTAGAAAAAATTACTTACCTAAATAACAAGCAAGCAAACATTTTGGATGTTTTTGGCAAAGAATCAAACAACTGCTGAATGAGTTTCTTTTAGCCACAAAATACTCAGCAAGTAAACAACTTTTAACAGGTATAGGAAGAGAACTTGTTACCTTTAAAAATAAAAAAAAAATAAAAAATAAAATAAAAAAATAAAAATTTAAATTAATAAAAACTAATAAAAATTAACTGTTAAACAATTATTTTAATTACAAATTCTTAAATTATTAATTATTAATTAATCAATTTTAATTGCTAAATAATTAGTAATTATTAATTGTTAAAAAATTATTCAATTATAAATTCTTAGCTAATTAATTATTAATAGTTCAACTTAAAATTAATTGCCAAATAATTAATAATTATTAACTGTTAAATAATAAATAATTATAGATAATTGTTAAACAATTATTTAATTATAAATTCTTAAATAATAAATTTTTCACTGTTCAATTTTAATTACTATATAATTAATAATAATTAATTGCTAAACAATTAATTAATTATGAATTCTTAAATAATTAATTATTAATTTTTCAATTTTAACAATTGCTAAATAATTAATAATTATCAATTGTTAATTAATAAATATATGTTACATGTTAAGCAATTATTTAATTATAAAATCTTAAATAATCAGTTATTAATAGTTCAATTTTAAATGAAATTGCTAAATAATTAATTATTATGAATTGTTAAGTAATTACTAATTACTATTTTTTAAATTATTATTATTTATTAATTATTATTTATTAAGGAATTATTAATTATTAAATATTTAATAGTTTTATCTTATTTAACAATGGGTTTTTAAAAGTAAAAATAGAAAATTATGAAAAAAAGATTTGAGATTTACAAATGAATATTTGATATTTGAAAATGAATATTTAAAAATGAATATTTGAGATTTAAAAAAGAATATTTGATATTTGAAAGGTTTTCATCGTACCTTCAATGCAGATTGCGTTCCAACGAAGATCAATTTCAATGCGAAGATCGTCAACAAAAATATTACACTTAAATCCATTCTTCTTTATGTTTTTATTTCCTTGTTCAGTACCTGATAAGAAAGTAAATGAAAATTAATAAAAAATTTATATATATATATATATATATATATATATATATATATATATATATATATATATATATATATATATATATATATATATATATATATATATATATATATATATATATATATATATATATATATATATATATATATATATATATATATATATATATATATATATATATATATATATATATATATATATATATATATATATATATATATATATATATATATATATATATATATATATAATATATATATATATATATATATATATATATATATATATATATATATAATATATATATATATATATATATATATATATATATATATATATATATATATATATATATATTATATATATATATATATATATATATATATATATATATATATATATATATATATATATATATATATATATATATATATATATATATATATATATATATATATATATATATATATATATATATATATATATATATATATATATATATATATATATATATATATATATATATATATATATATATATATATATATATATATATATATATATATATATTATATATATATATATATATATATATATATATATATATATATATATATATATATATATATATATATATATATATATATATATATATATATATATATATATATATATATATATATATATATATATATATATATATATATATATATATATATATATATATATATATATATATATTATATATATATATATATATATATATATATATATATATATATATATATATATATATATTATATATAATATAATATATATATATATATATATATATATATATATATATATATATATATATATATATATATATATATATATATATATATATATATATATATATATATATATATATATATATATATATATATATATATATATATATATATATATATATATATATATATATATATATATATATATATATATATATATATATATATATATATATATATATATATATATTATATCATATATATGTACTGTAGTTTCAATTTTTAAAAAAGTGAGAAACAGAAGAGATTGGCACTCTTCATGTTATTTCCTGAATCTTTTTTAATTCTCTTAACCCTTTAATTAATTAATCCACTTAATTAACCATTAATTATCATAAAAAAACTACATTTATTATGCCGCCTTAATCCCCTAAGCCCCTAAACCACGTCGCTTTTTAAACTTTCTAAACATTATCCATGTCACTTTCATCTCTTACATTTTGTTAGTGTGTGTGTCATTGCTGAAGGTAAATGTGAAGATCTTTATAGTTATAGATAGGTGATAATATGAAGAGAGACGTTCATTGAAGAAAAGTAAAAAAATGAAAAATAAAAAAAAAACCGAACCCTGAAGAAAAACACTACTGATGGATTTAAAGAAAGATCAGTGACTGTTTAAAACTGCTGCTATACAGTTATCTGAAAGGAAATCGTTAAGATTTCTACAAAGTGAAATAAAGACTCAAACAGAAAGAAGATTTGAAATCAAAGCTTTTTGAGACTCTATTAAAAGTATTCATTATGTCAAGAGCAAAGGTTCATTTTAATGACACGAAAGAAAATTGCTTGTTGAGAACTCCTTATGTAAACCATATATGATTTCAACTTTACGAAATGGTGAGGTTAGATTAATAGGATTTTATTTACAGAGTGCAGAGAGATCCAAGTTTTCTACATAGAGAGATTGAATTTTCAAAATGTAATTAAATTCGGAAATTTTTGTTCTATAATTAGTGTTATTAAAAATATTTTATAAGTAAAAAGAAAATATCCCTTATTAAATTATGTAGTACGTTTTAATTAATATAAGCTTTATATAATGTCAATTTTGCAGTTTTCCACCAGGGAACTAATACAATGTTCAAGGATCATTAGCCTTAATAGGTAAATCAAAAAATAAAATAGGAAAGAATGATAGTCTCTTATTTTCTACTTTGTAAAGCAATACAAAACATATCTGTTGGCAATGAATCTCTTTTTCTCCCGTTTATTGTTCCCTTGGGTTCTATTAATAGATGCGGAAAACTTAAATTGTATTTTTAAAAACAAGGTAAAAGGATTGCTCTTCTTCAATATTTCTTAAGACTCTTCAGGTTTTAATACAGTGAGAAAGGAAATATACTTCCGGTTAGTAGATGCTATACACGGTTTTACCAAAATACCAATTCTTATGCAAATATCATTTTTCAACTTCTAATGTTGATTATATATATATATATATATATATATATATATATATATATATATATATATATATATATATATATATATATATATATATATATATATATATATATATATATATATATATATATATATATGTATCGCAAGCTTCCAGCATGACTGAAAGATTCAAGTGGATAGGAAGAGGCGAGAAAGTTTACTAAGGCAGTGTGGAACCTCAGAAGCACAAGTCTTAAGACACAAAGGTGGAATACCATCAGCACCAGAGGGATCTTAATGTTAAGCTCAGAGAGAACAGGAAAAAAAAAAGCATCTCTTGGCAAAGAAATTACAATGTTAGTCATAAATGTGTTGGAAGGTGATAATTGAAAGAAGAATAGCGCGAACCTTTTAGAATGTAAATAAAAAGAAAAAGATTTTTTTTAATGTGGAATTGGGATTAGAAAGAGTTCAAGACAGCAGTACTGTAGTTGGAAGAATAAGAAGAGCAGAAAATGAAGAAGTAAAGCTGAAGATAACGTTTTATTTTAACTAAAATACCTGAAAAAGCTTGATGATGATGATCCACATAGGATTATTAAGCTTACTATGAAGAAAAGGGATTTTAATTACGCCAAAAATCAGATTTGCCGCGATTTCGGAATTAATATGATAATCAAGAGTTTATTATTATTATTATTATTATTATTATTATTATTATTATTATTATTATTATTATTATTATTATTATTATTATTATTATTATTATTATTATTATTATATAATGGAAAAGATAAGTGAAATGTAAATGTCAATTTACCCAGAGATTGATTTTATTTAAGTGACTTTCAGAAATTAAACATAATTAAAACTGAAACATGTTCAGCGTAATTGCCGACTGAAAGACCTCAGATTGATTTATTTTTATTATTATTATTATTATTATTATTATTATTATTATTATTATTATTATTATTATTATTATTATTATATAAACACATAATAATACACATTAATAAACAGAATTTTATCCTAATTTTATTGGTTAATTAAAGTTCCTAGTAACCAATCAAACGCTTTGATATTATAGGAAAAACACGCCTAGTAACAAAGAACACACACACACATATATAATATATATATATATATATATATATATATATATATATATATATATATATATATATATATATATATATATATATATATATATATATATATATATATATATATATATATATATATATATATATATATATATATATATATATATATATATATATATATATATATATATATATATATATATATATATATATATATATATATATATATATATATATATATATATATATATATATATATATATATATATATATATATATATATATATATATATATATATATATATATATATATATATATATATATATATATATATATATATATATATATATATATATATATATATATATATATATATATATATATATATATATATATATATATATATATATATATATATATATATATATATATATATATATATATATATATATATATATATATATATATATATATATATATATATATATATATATATATATATATATATATATATATATATATATATATATATATATATATATATATATATATATATATATATATATATATATATATATATATATATATATATATATATATATATATATATATATATATATATAGTATAGTATATTTCGTTACAATCGGCTGGGGGTAGATATAATTAATAAGATCCTAAGTTTCTTTGTAAGTAAATAAAATTTCTGAATGATTTATAATACTAAATAATTTCTATTATTTAGTAATAAATTAAAATAATAATAATAATAAATGGTTCCAATTTTCAGACGACTTTTCCAAATCATATACAAACTATTTCTTATTTCCTTTAATGACTTAAAATATTCAAATGTAGAATTAAAATTATTATTTATAAACAAATTATTATAAATACTAATGTTACAAATAAATATTTAAATAAATAAG
>SEYY01023870.1:27500-37500 GCA_009176605.1 Armadillidium nasatum
TATTATTATTATTATTATTATTATTATTATTATTATTATTATTATTGCTAGTACTATTATTATTTCTTCTATTATTATTGTCATTACTATTATTATTATTATTATTATTATTAAAATAGTAGTAGTAATTACTATTATTAATTATTATTATTATTATTATTATTATTATTATTATTATTATTATTATTATTATTATTATTATTATTAATATTCTTATTATAACAATTACTATTAAAATTTTATTTTTTTATTTTTCCTAATATTTTTATTATTATTTTTATTATTAGTAGTTACTATTATTATTACTAGTTTTGGTATTACTACTGTTTTTTATATCTATCAATAGTATTTTTATTAGTTGGATTTTTATCTTTACTAGTATTATTATTATTAATATTATTAAAATCAGATACTCTTCAGCAACCACTAATATCATTTCCAGCTTTGCAATTATAAACACGATCATTATTACCATTATTATTATTACTTTTATTATATTGTTGTTGTTATTATTATTATTATTATTATTATTATTATTATTATTATTATTATTATTATTATTATTATTATTATTGTTATTATTATTATTACTATTGTTATTGTTATTATTATTTTTCTTATTATCCATCAGGGTTGCTGCCATTGCTCTATTATTGAAAATCCAATTAAAAGTTATGGATTACAATCATTGTTATTAGTTGTTATCATTATTATTATTATTATTGTTATTGTCATCATTGTTATTATTATTATTATTAATTTCACCCCCGTTAGTATATTATTCTTATCGATACTATTATTTTTATTACTATTATTATCTTTAAAGTATATCATCATTGCTATTATTATTACCAGTATTCTCAATGTAAACATCATAAGTAACGTTCTTTGCTACTGTTACTTGCATGATTGATTAACATTTATTTTTGTTACTCTAGAAGTAACCTATCATAACCTATAATTATTAAATAATGTATAATTATATATATATTATTTATTATTATTATTATTATTATATATATATATATATATATATATATATATTATATATATATATATATATTAATATGTATTAAACTTTGGGGCTCAAAGGAAACCGCAGTGTTTTCCCCCAGCAGCCCCTTTTCAGTGAAGTGGACAGTCATGATATTATTATTAAGATTATTATTGAATTCAGTAGAATAGGACCTACTATTAAACTTTCAACCTGTAAATGTACCATTTTCTGAATAAAGCTTTATGAATGAATGTATAAATGAATGAATTATTATTAGTAGTGTTAACATTAATATTATTATAATTATTATCCTTTTTATTATTATAATTATTATAACTATTTTTATTGTTATTATTATTATTATCAATATTATTATTATTATTATTATTATTATTATTATTATTATTATTATTATTATTATTATTATTATTATTATTATTATTATTATTATTATCCTTATTATTATTATTATTATCATCATCATTATTTTAATCTTCGTTTGTAGACTTATTTTCCTATTATTTTCATTTCCAGTATAACTAAAAAAGTTACTCGACAAAGCTTGAATTGTCACGTATTTACCAAAAAGAATCAGTACCCTCAAAAGTAACAATTTCTTCAAGTTCCGCTGTTCCATTATAAAATATTAATAGGGAGTTAAGTTGAGAGGTTATATCTGATGAATTTCAAACGCGAACCTCAACGTCAGAAAAATGTGAACCATTTGTGTTAGATCTCATTTGGATGACAACTTTTTTATATACCTCCTATCTAGACGTGATCTATAACCTTTCACTTCCTATGGCCACCAATTCTCAAGCTATGACATATGGAGGAGAGATTGAGGAGCAATATTTAGATTTCGTCCCTACTCATATGTCAGAGGTCAAATTATTTGATTAATCTTAAAATAATGAAGTGTGTTATGAATACGATCTGAATTATGATGGTGGCGTTCTGTAAAAAAAAAAAAAAAAAAAAAAAAAAAAAAAAAAAAAAAAAAAAAAACCTGGAGTGCCTACTACACTTGCCTGAAAGTATCACATAGATATATTCTCATGTCCAATATAATACTCCTTATTTCGATCATGTGATTCCCTCCTCATAGAAAGCATGTTTAAGAAAGCATTGATTACATTTTATTTTTAGATTTTTTATCTCATCAAAACCTTTTCAAGTTATGTTTTTAAAAAGTTATAAATCAGTATTTTTAGGAACTATTTTGGAACATATTAGACTAAGAGCAGCAACATGCATTCATGTGAATCCTGGTCAAAGTATTAAATTCTTTTTTATCCTTTTCAGTCTATATAACTTATTAAAACGACTACGTATTTAAACATATTGTGCTAATGTTAAAATCAGTTCACAGTGAGAAACAAAAAATTTGAGCTGGATTTAGTAATAGGAATTTCCTTATGATGAAAAATAAATTTATGGTAACAAGAGTTCAGAAGAGTCTGCTATTGGACTCGAACCAGTAACCTTTCAGATATTAAATCTTGTACGTTGACCACTAGGCCATGGTGGTTCAAAAGAAAATCGCATAGGAACTGTTCAAAATCTATAGTCATGAAGTAAATCCCAAAGGAGTCGTTATAATCAACTCCATCTCTGAAGTAAATTTTCAAACATTTTAATAGTCATGAACAGTGGATGTGCAGATTGTTCTTCAGAAAGAGGGTTCAAATCTGGATACTTTCAAGTATGAGGCCACCAAACTAACTTCAGACCATGGGAATATTCTTTTCAAAATTAAAATAATTTAATATAAGCCACACTTTTCCCACAATCCTTAAAAAAAAATAAAAAAAAAATTAAAAAATAATTATTCTGACGTATCGCTTTTCCAATGTTTTCCAGTTCAAATTTATATCATTAATAATAAAATATTTTTCCTATTCCACAGAAAACAAATCATTAAATCCATAATATGAATAAGCTCTCTTTTAATTTAAGGAAAAAACTCTAAAAATTATTATTTACTAAAAATTATTTTCAAAATTGAAACTTTTAAGAAAGAGTCCGCAATTCGCCACCCAATGCGAAACAGAAGCAATAGCTCCCATAGCTCAACATAATCATCGATAGTATTCGGACAATGATCAATTTGAATAAGTGGTATTATATCAGTCTTATCACAAAATTATTCTTTTACATTACACAATAAGTACATGATTACAGATATTCAATCTGGTTTTATCAATGACGTTATAATAAGTGAAACGGAAAATAGAATATTTTTCTTAATAATCAGGTGTTCACAGTAATGAATGTGAAATTTCATGTGTATGTATGTTACTCAATAGAAGTGTGATACATTGTCAGTGTTATAATATATTCCTTAAGTTGCCTTGCCAATACATGATACTACATCTGTGTTACCACTTCGTTATTATATTAATTTCACTGTTTCATACAGCTTTATCAAAGCTTTATTCAGAGATGAATAAATTCATTTACAAAAATAAAATATTAATAATATTCATTTACAGGATTTACATTTACAGAATGTCGTAAATTGCTAAATGAAATATTATGCTGCTGGGGCTATCCAGATCTCTAAAAAGGGGTTAATATGGGAAAAAATGAATGTTATCTTTGAGCATCAATGTTTCATACATATATGACATTTAATTCATTTACCGAAAATTTAATAATTGATATGTTAAAACTGAAAATAAACTGTAGTAATATTAATGACAGTATTAATAATTCAAGAAACAATAGCAGTACCTTAATGATATTAATAACCATTATAATAATTATCATAATAAAAGTGTAATACAAATGATATTAATAAACATTTATAATTATAATAATAATAATACAAATAGTAAGATATAGAAAAATTAAAATACTAGTAATAATATTAGTAATAGTATTTTATTACTACCATCACACCAATATATCTGATAATAATAATAACTATTGTCTACGACAATGATAATAATAATAATAATAATAATAATAATGATTATTATTATTATTATTATTATTATTATTATTATTATTATTATAATAGTAAAAATAATAATGATAGTAATGATAATAATAATAATAATAATAATAATAATAATAATAATAATAATAATAATAATAATAATAATAATAATAATAATAATAATAATAATAATAATAATAATAATAATAATAATAATAATAATAATAATAATAATAATAATAATAATAATAATAATAATAATAATAATTCAACATTAGAAATATTTATGATTTCCATAATATAAATGAGTATTTATAACAGTGTAAATGATCGTGACAATAATAATAATAACAATAATAATAATGATAATAATAATAATAATAATAATAATAATAATAATAATAATAATAATAATAATAATAATAATGATGATAATAATAATAGTAATAATAACAATTATAATAATAATAATAATCTTAATAATAATAATAATAATAATAATAATAATTGTATTAATGATATTAATAATAATAATAATAATAATAATAATAATAATAATAATAATAATAATAATAATAATAATAATAATAATAATAATAATATGTAAAATGTATCAATGTGTTCTTTATTTTTTCATAGTTACAAGGTTAAATATTAAAAATATTTAAAAAGAAAATTAAAAGTAAATATGAAACAAAATAATAATTAAAAAAAAAAAAAAAAAAAATTAAAACTATTTGATTAATTTAATTTTATCTAAGTATATTTTATTTTTTTTATTTATCTTTTTTCTAAACAAAAAATTTGAAACTTACAATAAATATTTAACTTTGCTTAATGTGTTAAAATCTTTTATCGATTTAATTTAATTGAAAAACAAATTAATAAATTTTTGACTCATTTTGAAAGCAAAATAATTTTTGATAAAAAAAATGATTTATTTTTTTTGTTTTCTTATGTAATTTATAATTATATAAATAATTATATAAAATTATAATCTTTGTTATATGAAATTCATATAATTTTTATAATATACATAATTCATAATTTATATTATTTATATAATTCATAATTTATATAATTTATGTATAATTTATATACTTTATCAAATTTGTTTAATTCATTATTTACATAATTTATTTAATTTATAATTTATATAATTTATATAGTTTATATAATTTATGTAATTTATATAATTCATAATTTATATAATTTACTTAATTCATAATTTATGTAATTCATATTATTCATAATTCATATAATTTATGTAATTTATATAATATATATAATTTATGTAATTTTTTTTTTTTTTTTTTTTTTTTTTTTTTTTTTTTTTTTTTTTTTTTTTTTTTTTTTTTTTTATTTTCATAATTTATTTAATTTATATAATTCATAATTGATATAATTTATAAAATTAATATAATCTATTTAATATATTTATTTTTTTAAATATATGTTAAATTATAGAAAAAATTACTTACCTAAATAACAAGCAAGCAAACATTTTGGATGTTTTTGACAAAGAATCAAACAACTGCTGAATGAGTTTCTTTTAGGCAGAAAATACTCAGCAAGTAAACAACTTTTAACAGCCATCGGAAGCGAACTTGTTACCTTTGAAAATAAAAAAATAAAAAAATAAACATTGAAATTAATAAAAACTAATAATTAATTATTGTTAAGCAATTATTTAAAAACAGATTCTCAATTTATTAATTATTAATTGTTCAATTTCAATTGCTAAATAATTAGTAATTATTAATTGTTGAACAATTATTCAATAATAAATTCTTTTAAATAATCAATTATTAAAAGTTCAATTTTAAATTAATTGCTAATTATCAAATTGAAATAAATAATTGTTAAATTGATATAAATAATTGATATTAATAAATTGATATAAATAATTGTTAAAATTCTTAAATAATTAATAATTCATTGTTCAATTTTAATTGATACAAAATTAATAATAATTAATTGAAAAACAATTATTTAATTATAAATTCTTTTTATTAATTATTAATTGTTCAATTTTAATTGCTAAATAATTAGTAATTATTAATTGGTAAACAATTATTCAATTAAAAATTCTTAAATTATCAATTATTAATAGTTCAATTATAAATTAATTGCAAAATAATAAATAATTATTAATTGTTAAAAAATAAATAAATATATATAATTGTTAAAATTCTTAAATAATTAATTATTCATTGTTCAATTTTAATTGATATATAATAAATAATTATTCATTGTTGAACAATTATTTAATTATAAATTATTAATAATTAATTATTATTTTTTCAATTTTAAATTAATTACTAAATGATTAATAATTATTATGCAATTATTTAATTATAAAATATTAAATAATTAATTATTAATTGTTCGATTTTAAATTGCTAAATAATTAATAATTATTAATTGCTTAACAATTATTTAATTATGATTTCATAAATAATTAGTTAATAATAGTTCAATTTTAAATTAAATTGATAAGTAATTTGTAATTATTTAATTGTTTAATAATTACTATTTGCTATTTTTTAAATAATTAATATTTATTAATTATTATTTTTTAAGGAATTATTAATTGTTAAATAATTAATAGTTTTATTTTATTTAACACTGGGTTTTTAAAAGAAAAAAGGGAAAATTATGACAAAAAATTTTAGATTTAAAAATGAATATTTAATATTTGAAAATGAATATTTAAAAATGAATATTTGAGATTTAAAAAAGAATATTTGAGATTTAAAAAAGATTATTTGATATTTGAAAGATTTTCATCGTACCTTCAATGCAGATTGCGTTCCAACGAAGATCAATTTCAATGCGAAGATCGTCAACAAAAATATTACACTTAAATCCATTCTTCTTTATGTATTTATTTCCTTGTTTAATATCAGATAAGAAAGAAAATGATATAAATATATATATATATATATATATATATATATATATATATATATATATATATATATATATATATATATATATATATATATATATATATATATATATATATATATATATATTATATATATATATATATATTATATATATTATATATATATATATATATATATATATATATATATATATATATATATAACAGTATATTCAACTTTTCAAGAAAGTTAATTAATTCCTCCTCTTAATTAACTGGATTAATTTTCCTAACAACCTTTATTTTGCCACCTTAATCGCCTAAGCCCCAAAACCACGTCGCTTTTCAAACTTTCTAAACATTACCCATGGCCCTTTTCCTCTCTTATATTTTGTTAGTGCCAGTGCCATTGCTGAAAGGGATAATGAAGATCTTTATAGTAGAAGATAGGTGATAGTATGATAGGGAAGACGTTCATTGAAGAAATTTTTTTAAAAATTGAAGTAAAACCGAACCTTGAAGAAAAACACTTCTGATAGATTTAAAGAAAAATCGATGGCTGTCTAAAACAGCTGCTATACAGCGACCGGAAAGGAAATCATTAACATTTCTTCAAAGTGAAATGTAGACACCAACAGAAAGAAGATTTGAAATCAAAGCTTTGTGAGACTCTGATAAAAGTATTCATAATGTCAAGAACAAAAGTTTCATTTTTAATGACAAACGAAAGAAAATTGCTTATTGAGAACTTCTCATGTAAACCATATACGTTTTCAACTTTACGAAATTGTGAGGTTAGAGTAATAGAATTATATTTACAGAGTGCAAAGAGATACAATTTTTCGACTCCGAAAGATTGAGTGTCCTTTTCCAGCAAAAAGTAAAGATTGAAATTGATAAGAAGAGTCAGAGTAGTACACCAAGACAGATTGCAAGCTCAGAAGAACAAGTCCTAAGAACTAAAAGTGTCAGATACTCAGAACCACTTACTTCCATATATAATATTAATCTTAAAGCCTACACAACTAATTTACTTCCATATCCAGTTCCCTGCGACGCTTTCTTGTTACAGTATCCTGTACCATGTCCTCATATTTTCTGTGGGAACTGTCCACTGATTCAGTTTGTTAACTGGTTTTTCATTTTTTTAATGTTAGCTACTCAGGTTTCCATTCAAACTCTTTAATATCCATTGGAAAGTTCAGATGCAATAAGCTTCCATACTATATTAACCGTGATACGAAAACTTTTTTATTCGTAGAAAATTCAAATATCTTTCTGGCTCCTCTTCCTCTAGCTTTTTTCTGGCATTTTGCAATAAATATATGAATTCTAAATTTAATTCTCAGCTTTCTTGCAATATGTTATTAAATTTATGTTAATCTTTGTCTCTAATTCCAATGAAGATGATTCCGTAGTAATCAATCCTAACTGCAAGTCCTTTCAGTTCATTTATCCAAGAATTACAATTTATATTAATGATGATATTTGTGTGTTCTCTTATATAGCTTAATTTTAGGAGATTGTGTGGACTTGATGGTATTATTTATGTTATTTTCCAAAATTCTTACTCTTTAATTTAACCTTGCCTTCATAAACTGTTTCATCTCTGCCTATCCATTTCAATCTTGTTCTCCTAATGGAAGCGAACGTTTAGTTAACTTGTATATTATTTTATTCTTCAGTTGAGTTACTGACAAAATTGACTAATATCAGAGAAATGAATTTACATTCAGTTAGAGACTTTTGAATGTTCTTTTGCAAATAGGAAATATAAAAATAAAGCAAGCACATTGTCATTTCATGCTCATGATATCGTACAGTATTTAATATCGTATATTCTACATCATATATATATACTTGATAAAGTATATCTATTTACATATTGCATACATTTTTTATACAAAAATCTTTAAAGTAATGTGACTGCTTTGCGTAATGAATGTCGCTTCATTAATGTATACTAATAATTATAATAATGATAATAATAATGATAATAATAATAATAATAATAATAATAATAATAATAATAATAATAATAATAATAATAATAATAATAATAATAATAATTGTAATCATAATCATGATTATAATAAATAACTCTAGGGAAAATAATCGGAAAACGTAATAATAATAATAATAATAATAATAATAATAATAATAATAATAATAATAATAATAATAATAATAATAATAATAATAATAAGGTTAATAGAAAAAATTGCTATTTTTTAATTATCGTTATTATTCCAATATTTCCGCATTTTCAAAATGTAAATAAATTTGGAAATTTTTATTCTATAATTTTTTATTAAAAAATATTTTTATAAATAAAAAGAAAGTATCCCTTATTAAATTATGTAGTATGTCTTAATTAATATAAACTTTATATAATGTCGATTTTGCAATTTTCCATCAGGGAACTAATACAATGTTCAAGGATCATTAGCCTCAATAGGTAAATCGAACATAAAATAGGAAAGAATGATATACACTTATTTTCTACTTTGTAAAGCAATACATAACAAATGAATCTCTTTTTCTCCCGTTTATTTTTCCCTTGAGTTCTATTAATAGATGCGAAAAACTTGTGTTTTTAAAACCTAGATAAAAGGATTGCTGTTCTTCAATATCTCTTAAAACTCTTTAGTTTTTAATACAGTGAGAAAGAAAATATACTTCCGGTTAGTAGATGCTATACCAACTCTTATGCAAACATCGTATTCCAACTTCTAATGTTAATATATATATATATATATATATATATATATATATATATATATATATATATATATATATATATATATATATATATATATATATATATATATATATATATATATATATATATATATATATATATATATATATATATATGTATATATATATATATATATATATATATATATATATATATATATATATATTATATATATATATATATATATATATATATATATATATATATATATATATATATATATATATATATATATATATATATATATATATATATATATATATATCATATCGCAAGCTTACAGCAGGACCGAAAGATTAAAGTGGATAGGCAGGGACGAGAAAGTTTACTAAGGCAGATGTAAACTCAGAAGCACAAGTCTTAAGACACAAAGGTGGAATACCATCAGCACCAGAGGGATCTTAATGT
>SEYY01023870.1:42500-60000 GCA_009176605.1 Armadillidium nasatum
TATTATTATTATTATCATAAATATTATTATCATTATTATTATTATTTTTATTATTATTATTATTATTATTATTATTATTATTATTATTATTATTATTATTATTATTATTATTATTATTATTATTATTATTATTATTTTAATTATTATTATTATTATTATTATTATTATTACTATTATTTTTGTTTTATTGTTACTAACGCTGTTAAACAACATGTTTGTATAAGTATTGATTTTATAAGTGAATGTATATATATATATATATATATATATATATATATATATATATATATATATATATATATATATATATATATATATATATATATATATATATATATATATATATAGATATAAGATAGATAGATAGGGGGAGGATGTGGAGCCTTCCGAAAAGATGCAAGTACCCCCCATTGGGCATAACCTACGGAGTGATAGGATTGGCTAGACCATTCCGTTTCACGCCGTTGCACTTTGGCTCGTTCCTTTTTGCGTTTTACCTTCTCAGGGGGTCTCTAATGTACAATCACCTCACACTGGAGTGTCTATGCTCCTACTAACTCTCCAATCCACCCCAATTCTTCTCACATTCACACATATTACAAGCGCTTACTTTAATATTCTCTTTATAAAACAAAACAAAGAACAAATGGTGAAACTCACAGCTGCCTCGGAGATGCTTCGAGGGGCGGCATCCAAAGAATGCCCCTCAGCCTCCACCCCTCACCCCATCATCACTTCGAGTTGGCGGCCTCCGATGATGGGGATTGTATTTTTTCTAATTTCCCCTTTGTCGAACACCATCTCTCTTCTTCTAAACCTCATCTCTTATTTCTAACCGAAACTCAAGTGCTTGGGTGTGCTGACAGCAAACTTTATTCTGTTACCTCATACTGTCTCTATCGTCAATTTTCAGCCAAATTCGATTATTGCGCATATATGCGCAACGATGTTATTTGCTCTCGTGTGACTCTAATTTGGAGTCGTATGAATTCTTTATGGCTTAAGATTTCTTGCAATTCTACCACTAAATTTATTTGTTCTGTCTATTTATCTCCTAATTCTACTGACTATCCAAAATTCTTCGACTATTTAAACTCCAAAATAGAACACATTCTTTCTTCTTCTCCTTTCTCCGAAATCATCATTTTAGGTGATTTCAATGTTCACCACCGCCAATGGCTTTCATCTAGTTCTCATGATCCAGCCGGTGAACTCGCCTATAACTTTTCTATCCAGAACAACCTTGAGCAGTTGGTGCAGCTCCCTACCCGTATCCCTGACCGTCTTGGTGATGAACCCAACATACTTGAACTTTTTCTTACTTCTTATCCTTCTCCTTATACTGGTAAACTCTTTCCTCCTCTGGATTCTACCGATCATCTTCTTATCTCCGGATCTTGTTCTGTCTCTTCAAGTCTTCCGTAAGAACGGCCCCCGCCTCGGTGAGGAGACGTTTGTGGCACTTCGGTGCTGCTAACTGGTCTGACTTGCGGTTGTACTTCTCTGATTTCCCATTGGAATGATTATTGCTTTCGTGGGAGGGGTTCCTCAGAGTGTGCTGAGCGCATAACCGAGGTGATTCTCTCTGGCATGGAGGCGTACATTCCATATTCTTTCCCTTCTACTAAACCTAACAAACCTTGGTTTAACTCTACTTGTTCTTGCGCTATCCGCAGTAGGGATGCTTCAGAGATTACCGTCGTCTTCAAACTCTTGAAACTCATTCAATTTATATTTAATCGTGCAAAATTTATTCTTCGAGATACCAAAAACTCTTTTCTCCGCCAAAAATGCAATAATTTTTCTGGCTCTTCTTCCTCTCGCCTTTTCTGGCATTTTGCAAAAAATGTCAACTCTAACTTTGCTTCTTCCTCTTTCCCTCCTCTAGTATCTTCTGACGGCACAACTGCCATTTTAACCTTCTCTAAAGCTGAACTCTTCGCTCAAACTTTTGCCTCTAACTCTACCTTAGACGATTCCGGAGCTATTCCTCCTCCTTCAACCCCCTCCAACTCATTTATGCCTAACATTGTAATTTCTTCTAAAGATGTCATTTCTGCTCTCTCTGAGCTTAACACTAAGAAGGCGTACGGTCCTGATGGTATTCCTCCTGTGGTTCTCAAAACTTGTGCTTCCGAGCTTGCACCCTGCCTTGGTAAACTATTTCGTCTCTGCCTCTTCGACCTTCCCTTCTTGCTGGAAACGTGCACTCATTAAACCTGTGCTGAAGAAGGGGGACCACTCTCAGCCTCAATTCTTCCAATCTTATCTCTGATCGCCCGTTTGTCTTTCGTAAAGAACGTTCTACTGGTGATCTTCTTTCCCTACTTTCTGACTCTTGGTCCTCCGCTCTTCGGCATTTCGGTGAATCTTTTGCTGTGGCGCTAGACATATCGAAAGCTTTCGATAGAGTCTGGCACAAAGCTTTGATTTTCCAAACTTCCCTCTTTCGGAATCTATCCTTCTCTCTGTGACCTTCTCTCTAATTTCCTTTCCGGTCGTTCTATAGCAGCTGTTGTAGACGGCCACCGTTCATCCTATAAATCTTTAAATAGTGGTGTTCCTCAAGGATCTGTCCTATCTCCAACACTTTTTCTAATTTTCATTAATGACCTTCTCTCTATTACTTCATCTCCTATCCACTCCTATGCTGATGACTCCACCCTTCATTACTCCTTTTCAATTTGAAAGACGTCCCTCCCAACAGCAGTTGATAGATTCAAGAAGGATGGCCTTGGAGCAACTGACCTCTGATCTTTCTCGTATTTCAAATTGGGGCAGAGAAAACATGGTCGTTTTCAATGCCTCAAAAACTCAATTCCTCCATCTTTCTACTCGACACAATCTTCCACACAACTATGATATCTTCTTCGAAAACACTCAACTCAAACCTTCATCTGTCCTCAATATTCTCAGAGTTTCTTTTTCTCGTGATCTTTCTTGGAAAGATCACATTATTTCTCTTTCTAAACAAGCTTCTAAGAGGTTGGGTGTTCTGAGGCGCCTTCAGAATTACTTCACACCACCCCAGTTGCTTGCTCTGTATAGGGGTGTTGTTCGCCCCTGTATGGAGTATGCTTCACACATCTGGGGTGGTTCCACTCATACAGCTCTCCTTGAAAAGGTGGAGTCTAGAGCTTTTCGTCTCATCAATTCTCCTGCTCTTACTAACTCTCTCCAATCTCTTTCTGCCCGTCGAATTGTTGCGTCACTTTCTCTATACTATTGCTATTACAACGGACACTGCTCTTCTGAACTCTCTCGTCGCATACCTCCTCCATTGAGAAGGGCTCGTGCGACACGACTTTCTACACAGTCTCATCCTTTCTCTGTCCAACTCTCCGACCCCAGACTTAACCGCTATGCTCAATCTTACATGTACTCTACTGGTAAAGTCTGGAACACACTCCCTTTATCTGTTTTCCAACTTCCTTTGACTTGCACACTTTTAAAAGCCGTGTATCGGGTCATGTCGGCCATTAGCGATCCAGATTCCGAATGTTCCCCAACTCTGGTGGAATTTGGTAGGCTTTCTCGGGTAGGTATCGGCCTTTGCCCACCAGAGAAGACATTATATATATATATATATATATATATATATATATATATATATATATATATATATATATATATATATATATATATATATATATATATATATATATATATATATATATATATATATATATATATATATATATATATATATATATATATATATATATATATATATATATATATATATATATATATATATATATATATATATATATATATATATATATATATATATATATATATATATATATATATATATATATATATATATATATATATATATATATATATATATATATATATATATATATATATATATATATATATATATATATATATATATATATATATATATATATATAACTATTTTTAAAGAGAAATTTTGATTTTTTTTAGGACTCTTATTAAACTAGGTGACAATAAAAAAATTTTAACTTTGTAAGGTTTGTAATTCTAATATTTTTCATGAAAAGAGAATAAAGTAAAGAAATCTTTTATCATAGCAAAACCCTTTTTTTTTCTTTTTTTTTTTTTTTTTTTGAGCTTCACCTTTCTCTTTATTTAGATTTAATAATATGTTTTCTAACCTTGGCTTTAAAGGTAAATGTACGATAATGGCCAGTAAAGAGAATTAACCTAAGCATACTACTGTAAATACAGTATGTAAATAAATAAATACTAAACCTTTGCATCGAAATAAACGAAGAATAAAAATAAAAGATTTTAAAAAATCAATTCCATATTTTTCTTTACCTAATCATCAGATAACATTACCAACCATTTCGATAATAATTATTTTTATTGCCTCGTAGAATAAATACGAAAGACCCATTTTTTATCAGATAATATCGAGATCAATTTCATATTTTTTAAAATATCGATAATCGATATATCAATATTTTTTAATATATCGACATCCCTAATTGAAAACTTAAAACTATGAACTTGTTAATAGGTTGAAATCACGGTATAAATATATATATATATACTCCCGTATATACAGTAGGTCAGATGGATAGGGAGATTCATAAGCAAACGTAAATAAGCCTCTTTTGCATTTAAGTTCAAAATTAACGACAAGTTTAAAATGAAGTTCGTTCTTGGTTCGTCCTAGAAAGTTGCCTATTTTAAAAATATAAGTTACCACGTCGTTAATTAAGCAATTTTTTGAACAAGTACTATCGCTTTTCCTGTAAAACTTTTATCAAAAAAATAAATAAAGACAAATATAAAAATATTTGTAATTATCAAAATAAGCCTTTGTTATTTACGATGCCATATTAAATTTATGTTGGCCTTTTTGGAGGAAAAATTTGGATTCCTGATTTTCCTAAATTTCATTTATAACAGTGATCTAAAGTACTAAGTAATACTTTTAATATGGGAAAGTCCCGAAGGATTATTTTTTTTAAGAGCAGACCTCACCAACTAAGAGCATATGCCGTCCCTCCAGGCAGAAAAAATACTACCCTTTATGTCATCACAAGTTTGAGACTTATAAAGCTCTCCCAAATAAAACAGCTTCAACCGACTAGAGTAGATTTATTACAACATTATATCAAAGTTTAATTATAGTTGTGTCTTCATAAAACAATTAGTTAAACTGGCTTATAAATCTTCACTATTCCTAAAGATAAAAATAATTTTTAAATACTGTAATGCATAGTTATGAAGAAGTAGTTTTAAAATAACTTGCGTCCTATTAATAAATAAATGCAACTAAATACGTATTATTTATATTTGCAAGGATAACTAAATTAATTTAATGACAATATCCAAATACACAATTAAATCTTTTTTGAAACAATATTAAATATATCTAAGTAATAAAATTGAGTAATTAAATTAAGTTTCGGGTCTTATTAATTATATCTCAATTTTTTTGGAAAAAATGCGTATACCCTGAAAATTTCAGCGTAATCAGTCAAATAATAAAAAAAAATTCAAACAAAATGTAAGAAAATTAAGATTTTTCTTTTTGCTTTTTTAAAATTTTCTCTTTTTTCTGTTTCTTTTGACCGCTCCTTTTCTGCTAGTGAATGTTCATTTTTGTGTTTTGATTTTAGATGCCCCCATAAAGATTTGGTTGAAATTTTTTTAATTGTAGCACCAAGAGGTTCTCTTCTAATTTCCTGACTGCAGATGTTACATTTAGCTGCATTTAGCTATATAACAATATGTATAAATGTAGGTTATAATTGATAATTTTATATCTTACATTTTTTCAAACTTTACCTTAGAGTCTTATATGAAAGCTGTTGAATCACTATTATGAATCAAATTTTTTTTTATTAATATTTGTACCTTTTATTGGGCAAAATCTGTAATTTTCAGAAATATTTTTCAGAGAAAATGCATATAATCATTAATTTAAGTGAATGTTGACTATTCTAAGCCTTTCTAATAATTAAATAACCTCAATTAAATTTATATCTAATTTTTTTACCCAAAAATTTCAGTGCTTTTGACCTCTTTACAAATTTTAGGCAACCCCGGCCCCGGCCCCGGCAAAATTCCAGCCCCGGTCGGTCCATATATATATATATATATATATATATATATATATATATATATATATATATATATATATATATATATATATATATATATATATATATATATATATATATATATATATATATATATATAATATATATATATATATATATATATATATATTATATATATATATATATATATATATATATATATATATATATATATATATATATATATATATATATATATATATATATATATATATATATATATATATATATATATATATCTATATATATATATATATATATATATATATATATATATATATATATATATATATATATATATATATATATATATATATATATATATATATATATATATATATATATATATATATATATATATATATATATATATATATATTATCAATTTACCAGAGCTCACAGACTGAGCCCTTTTCTAGGAGGATTCAGAAATATAAATTAAAAGTAATCCAGTCCAAGCCTGAGCCTAACAAAAATCTCTCAGGTGAGTGCAAACGAAGGCTTAAAGAGAAGATTATATGCAGCAGGAAAATCAGATGATGGCAGAGTAAGAAATGGCTGTCATAAATTAACCACCACAAAGTGCAACTCTGAGGTTTACCATATTCACTCAGTTCATGAATATATCTCACCCTCAGTGCTACGAGTGCGATGCAATGGTGTGGTATGAGAGAAGTTAATTAACTCGAGCGTTTATCGTTGCGTTACCTATAGAAAAAGAGATAGTGCTTCAGCATCTCGTCGCAGAGAAAAGAGGATTAAGTGAGTCTGAAAGCAGCTGCTAGTTTATTAATTTTTTTTAGCCTGAGACTCAATCCATCCAAATGATGGTGGAATCGGACCCTCCCCAAATGTGAGAACAGTACTCCATACAACTGCGGATAAGACTCTTATATAATTGGAGTAGCTGTTCGAAGGAAAAAATTCTCGCAATCTGAACAGTATTCCCAGCTTCTTTGAGGCCGCGTTAACAACGGTTGTCATATGAGAATTCGAAGTAAGTTTATTATCGAAGGAGATATGAAAGTTGGGAGGTGCTTTTGAGAGATCATTGCGGCTATTCTTCTTTGTCGATTGAACTATATATATAAATATATATATATATATATATATAATATATATATATATATATATATATATATAATATATATATATATTATATATATATATATATATATATATATATATATAAATATATATATATATATATATATATATATATATATATATATATATATATATATATATATATATATATATTATATATATATATATATATATATTAAACTATTTAAAACCATTAAATAAAGCGATAAAAAGTAAAAAAAATTAAGACATTTTAACAAAAACTAAAATGTTAAAACACAAAAATGTAAGTAAAGGGTAAAATAAGTGAAATGTTTCAAATCTAAATGGTTCTTTATGCAATCGCGAATGAAGAGAATTGAGAACCCTCCGAGCTTTACGTCTCGAGCTACTCGTGATTAGGAGGATTCTCATTTCTCTTCATTTGCAATTGAATAAGGAAGTTTTTGGCTTTGAAACGTTTCGCGTCGTTTTAAACCTTCTACTTAATATTTACATGTGTTTTAACATATTTTGTTAAAATGTCCTAATTTCTTTTTACTTTTTATCGTTTTATTTAATGGTTTTAAAGAGTTTAATTTACTCTTAAGAGTGTGAGTGAGATTAGTGCTCTTTAATTTATTTAATATATATATATATATATATATATATATATATATATATATATATATATATATATATATATATATATATATATATATATATATATATATATATATATATATATATATATTATATATATATATATATATATATATATATATATATATATATATATATATATATATATATATATATATATATATATATATATATATATATATATATATATATATATATATATATATATATATATATATATATATATATATATATATATATATATATATATATATATATATATATATATATATATATATATATATATATATATATTATATATATATATATATATATATATATATATATTATTATTATTATTATTATTATTATTATTATTATTATTATTATTATTATTATTATTATTATTATTATTATTATTATTATTATTATTATTATTATTATTATTATCATTAAATTATTATCATCATGATTTTAATCTTCGTGTTTAAACTTATTTTTCTATTATTTTCATTTCCGGTATCACTAGAAAAGTACCCGACAAAGTTTGAACTGTCAAGTATCTACCAAAAAGATAATCACTGCCCTCAAAAGTAACAATTTCTCCAATTTCCGCTGTTCCATTATAAAACATTAATAGAGAGTTAAGACGAGAGTTTATATCTGATGAATTTCCAACTCGAACCTCAACGTCAGAAAAATGTGAACCATGTATGTTAGATCTTATTTGGATGACAACTTTTTTTATATACCTAGGGAATTTGAAATCTGCCATTAGCCAACGCTGTGTTTCACCGAATTTTGTGTGAAATTCTGGTGCATATGATTTTGTACATGGCAAATCCAAATTTTACATTATCTGGAGAGAATCCATCTCTAAGCTGCGATGAAGAAGAATAATTTGCTTCTATTGCTATATCCTTTTTGTCAGCCCACAAAGAGAGACATTTGTATCCCAAAAGTTCTGTTAGAGTTTGTTCCTAAATAATAACTCGAAACATTAGCATCGTAGAGTTTGCATTTTTCATCTGAAAATTTAATGAAACACAAATTAATTTAAAATCCCATAAACTCATACAATCCTACATTAATGGTACGCAATGAATATAAAGAGTTATTGTAATTTAGATCAAATCAAGGGAATACCACAATGTTTTTGGCGGAACAAAAGCAAAAGAAATATCTCTTTAAATTATATTCAATTCTGAAAAAAATATTAAAGTACGTAAGGTTTGGGAGAAGAGAGTTCATTTCAAACTTTTCATCTGACATAACCTCACTGTTTTAACATATGATTAATATATATATATATATATATATATATATATATATATATATATATATATATATATATATATATATATATATATATATATATATATATATATATATATATATATATATATATATATATATATATATATATATATATATATATATATATATATATATATATATATATATATATATATATATATATATATATATATATATATATATATATATATATATATATATATATATATATATATATATATATATATATATATATATATATATATATATATATATATATATATATATATATATATATTATATATATATATATATATATATATATATATATATATATATTATATATATATATATATATATATATATATATATATATATATATATATATATATATATATATATATATATATATATATATATATATATATATATATATATATATATATATATATAATATATATATATATATTATTATTATTATTATTATATATTATTATTATTATTATTATTATTATTATTATTATTATTATTATTATTATTATTATTATTATTATTATTATTATTATTATTATTATTATTATTATTATTATTATTATTATTATTATTATATTATTATTATTATTATTATTATTATTATTATTATTATTATTATTATTATTATTATTATTATTATTATTATTATTATCATCATCAATATATGCCTTAAATAGAATATTAACATGGATAAATTCAAATAAACTTTCATTAAATGTACAAAAAAAACGTCATATCTTATTATCAGGAATAAAACTATAAAACAAGACTTCAATATTAAATTAAATGGAGTGGAATTACAAAGAGCCTCAAATGCAAAAATATTAGGAGTAATATTTGACGAGAAATTAACTTTCAAAGAGCATATTAACCAACTAGTGAATAAATTAGCGAAATATATGTATATACTTGTCAAACTAGCCAAATCCATCCCCTTATTCATATTGAAAAAGAATAATACGCACATATACATGCACACTTACTATACTTACTATACTTACTGCATTGCCAGTAACTCAGTTATTCAACCAATTATTACGATGCAAAAACGCTTCATTCATTTCTTAAGTGCTAGCTGCCTCTATGAACATACAGCCCTTTTATTTAAAAAATTTAAATCTTGCGGCTTCATGACTTACTAAATTTATCCCTTTTAAAACAATAGCATAAAATTTTAAATAACAATGCTTGCAACTTTTTAGCATCTAGCTTTCATAACAACCAAAATCGAAGAATTAGTCCTTTAGGCCTAATAAATAACTCGGATATAAGCCCCCCCGTTCTACCGATAAGAAAAAGCTAAGCAATTTGTGACCTATAAATCAGCGAAGTTGTTTAATGAGCTACCGGCGGAACTAAAAAAAGGAATATCATTACAAGTCTTCATTCACAATATCAAAAAAATAAATTGTATAAATCAGTATTAATTATCACTATCAGTATTAATTATCACTATCTCGACTATAATCAAGGTTATTATAGTTATTATATTATTATTATTATTATTATTATTATTATTATTATTATTATTATTATTATTATTATTTTATTATTATTATTATTATTATTATTATATTATTACTATTATTATTATCTTTATTATTATTATTATTATTATTATTATTATTATTATTATTATTATTATTATTATGATTATTATCATTATTATTAATATTATTATTATTATTATTATTATTATTATTATTATTATTATATAAAGATTATTATCATTATTATTAATATTATTATTATTATTATTATTATTATTATTATTATTATTATTATTATTACAATTATTATCATTATTACTGATATTTTTACCTCATTGTCACTTAGTATTATTTCTTTACCATTGTTAAACATTATTTTTTTATTTACTTTTTCTTTCCGACATCTGCTACAGACTTAAGCTATATTAATTGGAAAAGAAAGGTTCAGTACCCAAACACTGAGACTAACCACAAAGATAAACCTTAAAACGACCTTCGTGATCCCTATAATGAGCTTTTTATTATCCTTGAAATAAAGAACGCTTTCTTTAAAATTTTTATTATTATTATTATTATTATTATTATTATTATTATTATTATTATTATTAATTAATAATTTTTTTTTTTTTTTTTTTTTTTTTTTTTTTTTTTATTTATTTAATTTTTTATTATTATTATTATTATTATTATTATTATTATTATTATTATTATTATTATTATTATTATTATTATTATTATTATTATTGTTGTTGTTATTATTATTATTGCTATTACTTTTATTATTATTATTGTTTTATTAGTATTGTTATAAATTAATGCTTTTATTTCTTGTATTATTATTATTATCGTTATTTTTTTATTATTAGTATTATTATTACTATTATTATTATATGTGGTAGATATTCCTATGATTCTAGCGACATCATACACTAACAGTAATGCTGAACTATTTTCTAGCATTACTGCTGGAGATGGTATTTATTATAATTAATTACTATCCTTATTATTATTATTGTTATTATTATTATTATTATTATTATTATTATTATTATTATTATTATTATTATTATTATAATTGTTATTATTATTATAATTATTGATATCATTATCATTTTTTTATTGCTGTCGTTAATTTTATTATTGTTACCATTATTAGCTACTATTATCATTATTACTATTATTCCTATTTAATTAATATTATTATTGGTATTATTGTTTTTAGCTTTTATTAATACTATTATTAGTATTGCTATTACTATATTTATTATTGCTCATTATATTATATGCATCATATTTGTATATTAATGGTTATTAAAATATATTGATGAACTATTTATAAACTAAACTTTGGGGTTCAATGGAAACCAATGTGTATCCCCTTAGAAGCCCCTTTTCAGAGTAATGTACAACTAACTAAATATTAATATTGTATCTAGTAGAACAGGACCTACTGAAACACTGTATAATCTGTAATTGTACTGTACCTCTGAATAAAATATTGAAATTAAAATTGAAACTATTATCATCATTTTGATCTTCATTTGTAGACTTATTTTTCTATTATTTTCATTTCCAGTATAAATATAAAGTTACCCGACAAAGCTTGAATTGTCACTTATCTACCAAAAAGAGAATCACTGCCCTCAAAAGTAACAATTTCTCCAATTTCCGTTGTTCCATTATAAAACATTAATAGACTGTTAAGACGAGAGTTTATATCCGATGAATTTCCAACTTGAGCCTCAACGTCAGAAAAACGTGAACCATATGTGCTAGATCTCATCTGGATGACAATTGTTTTGTATACCTTCTATTTAGACTTGATTTATAACCTTTCACTCCTATGGCCACCAACTCTCAAGCTATGACATGTGGAGGAAAGATTGAGGAGCAATATTTAGATTTCGTCCCTCCCCCCATATGTAAGAGGTCACATCATTTGATTTATCTTAAAATAATAAAGAAGTGTGTTACGAATACGATTTGAATTATGATAGCTGGAATGCCTACTACACTTGCCTGAAAGTGTCACATATATATTCTCAAGTCCAATTTAATACGCCTCATTTCGATCATGTGATTTCCCTTCTCATAGGAAGTATATTTTCTTATCGATTATATTTTATTTTTAGTTTTTTCTCTCATTAAAACCGTTTCAAGTTATGTATTTAAAAAGTTATAAATCAGTGTTCTTAGGAACTATTTTGAAACATGTTAGACTAAGCGCAACAACAGGCATTCATGGGAATCCTGGTAAAAGTATTTAATTCATTTTTGTCCTTTCCAGTTTATTTAACTTATTAAAACTACTACGTATAAAAACATATAGTGTTAATATTAAAATCAATTCAAAGTGAGAAACAAAATATTTGAGCTGGATTTAGTAAAAGGAATTTCCTTATGATAAATAAATTTTTCAGATGAGTCTGCTATTGAACTCGAACCAGTAACCTTTAAGATATTAAGTCTTGTGCGTTAACCACTAGGCCATGGCTGCTCAAAAAGAAATCGCATCGGAACTGCTCATAATCTAAAGTCATGACGTAAATCCCAAAATAGTCGTTATCATCATAAAATTATTATTTATTAAAAATTATTATAAAAATTTAAACTTCTAAGTAAGAGTTCGCAATTCGCTAACCAAAGCGAAAAAGAAGAAAGAGTGTCCCATAGTTCAATATAATCATCGTTAGTATTCGGACACTGATCAATTTGAATATGTGGTATTATTTCAGTGTTATTACAAAATATTCTTTTACATTACATAATAAGTACTGTACATGATTACAGATATTAAATCTGGTTTTATCAATGACGTTATAATAAGTAAAACGATAAATAGAATATTTTTCTTAATAATCAGGTGCTCACAGAACTATGTGAAATTTCATGTGTGTGTGTGTGTATGTTACTCAATAGAAGTGTGATACATTGTCAGTATTAAATATATTCCTTAAGTTACCTTGCCAATACATGATACTACATCTGTGTTATCACTTCAATGTTATTTTAATTTCACAGTTTCATAAAGCTTTATCAAAGCTTTATTCAGAGATAGCACATTTACAGGATTTACATTACAGAATGTCCTATATTACTAAATACAATATTATGCTGCTAAGGCTGTCCACACCTTTGAAAAGGGGTTCATATGGGAAAACATGAATGTTACTGTTGAGCATCAATGTTTCATACATATATAACATTTAATTCATTTAGCGAAAATATAATAAATAATATGTTAAAACTGAAAGGAAACTGTAGTAATATTAATGACTATTGATAATTCAAGAAACAATAATAGTAACCTTAATAATAATATTATTACCACAATAAAAATAATCATAATAAAAGTATAAATACAAATGATGTTAATAAACATTTATAATTATAATAAAAATAATAATACAAATGGTAAAATATAGAAAAATTAAAACTCTAGTAATAATATTAGTAATAGTATTTTATTACTACCATCACACCAATATATCTACTGATAATAATAATAATAATAGCTATTGTCTATGACAAAGATAATAATAAAAATAATAATAATAATAATAATAATAATAATAATAATAATAATAAAAATAATAATAATAATAATAATAATAATAATAATAATAATAATAATAATAATAATAATAATAATAATAATAATAATAATAATAATAATAATAATAATAATAATAATAATAATAATAATAGTAATAATAATAATAATAATAATTAGAATAATAATAGTAGCAAAATAATAATGATAGTAATGATAATAAAAATATTAATAATAATAATAATAATAATAATAATAACAATAATAATAATAATAAAAATATTAATAATAATAATAATATTTGCAATAATTCAACATTAATAATATTTATGATTTCCATAATATAAATGATTATATATAACAATGTAAATGATCGCGACAATAATAATAATAATAATAATAATAATAATAATAATAATAATAATAATAATAATAATAATAATAATAATAATAATAATAAGTAAAATGAATCAAAGGTTTAATTATAATTACATGGTTACAAGGTTGAATATTAAAAATAAAAAAAAAAAAAAAAAAAAAAAAAAAAAAAAAATGAAAAAAAATAATTATGAAAAAAAGTAAAAATTAAAAAAAAATTAAAAAAACATTTTCTTAATTAAAACTATTTGATTAATTTAATTTCGTTTAAGTATTTTTTTTTAACAAAACAAAAAAATTAGAAACTTTAAATAAATATTTAACTTTGCTTAATGTGTTAAAATCTTTTATCGATTTATTTAATTTAAAAACAAATTAATTAATGTATGCCTAATTTTGAAAGTAAAATAATTTCTGAAAAAAAATATGATTTACTAACTTTTTTAATATATAATTTTAATTATATAAATAATTATATAATAATAATAATCTTTTTAAATATAATTCATAAAATGTATAAAATTCATAATCTATATAATTTATATAATTCCTTATTTAAGTAATTTATATAATTCTTAATTTATATTATTTATGTACTTCATATAATATATGTAATTCATAATTTTTAAAATTCAAAATTTATATAATTTCATATAATTTTATAATTCATAAGATATATAATTTATATAATTCATAATTGACATAATTTATAAAATTAAAATAATTTATTTAATTTATTTATTTTTTAAAATATATTTTATATAATACAAAAAATTACTTACCTAAATAGCAAGCAAGCAAACATTTTGGATGTTTTTGGCAAAGAATCAAACAACTGCTGAATGAGTTTCTTTTAGCCACAAAATACTCAGCAAGTAAACAACTTTTAACAGATATCGGAAGCGAACTTGTTACCTTTAAAATATAAAAAAAATAAAATTAAATAAAAATAAATTTAATTTAATAAAATCTAATAATTGACAATTGTTAAGCAATTATTTAATTACAAATTATTAAATTATTAATTATTAATTGTTCAATTTTAATTGCTAAATAATTAGTAATAATTAATTGTTATTAATTGTTGAACAATTATTACAATTATAAATTCTTAAATAATCAATTATTAATACTTCAATTTTAAATTAGTTGCTAAATAATTAATAATTATCAATTGTTAAATAATAAATAAATATAAATAATTGTTAAAATTCTTAAATAATTAATTATTCATTGTTCAATTTTAATTGATATATAATTAATAATCATTAATTGCTAAGTAATTATTTAATTATAAATTATTAAATAATTATTATTTTTCAATTTTAAATTAATTACTAAATAATTAATAATTATTAATTGTTATATAATTATAAATTCTTAAATATTTAATTATTGACTGTTCAATTTTAATTAAATTGCTAAATAATTAATAATTAATAATTGTTAAACAATCATTTAATTATAATTTCTGAAATAATCAATTAATATTTAAGATTTAAAATAAATATTTGAGATTTAAAAAAGATTCTTTGATATTTGAAAGGTTTTCATCGTACCTTCAACGCAGATTGAGTTCCAACGAAGATCAATTTCAATGCGAAGATCGTCAACAAAAATATTACACTTAAATCCATTCTTCTTTATGGAATTATATCCTTGTTTAATACCTAACAGAAAATGAAAAAAAAAAAAAACAAAATACATACACACACACACACACAACACACACACACACACACACATATATATATAATATATATATATATATATATATATATATATATATATATATATATATATATATATATATATATATATATATATATATATATATATCTATATATATGTGTCTACTGGTGATATACTTTCCTATCTCACAGATCTATGGTCTTCTGTCCAGGGACCATGGGGAGACTTGTGTGGTGGAGCTTGACATATCCAAGGCATTTGACCGTGTGTGGTATGCGTCACTGCTCTCCAAGCTCCCCCCCTTTGGGTTCCCTCCTCTTTGCTTGCTTATGTCTAGCTTTCTTTCTAATCGTTCCATTTCGGCTGTTGTTGATGGTGCGACTTCTTCTACCTTCTCAGTCAATAGTGGTGTTCCTCAAGGCTCTGTCTTGTCTCTTCCTCTATTCCAACTTTTCATCAATAATCTTCTCAGTTGCTCGTCTAACCCTATCTATTTTTATGCCGATGACTCGACCCTCCATTCTTCTACTCATTTTAAATCTGCTCCCTCCCTTGCATCTAGAGTTGCTTCTCGTCTTCATCTTTCCGATTCCATTCTTACAGATCTGGATAGAATTTCCCGGTGGGGCCGTCTCAACCTTGTGAAATTCAACTCTTTAAAAACTTAACTTCTAGAAATCTCCCTCTCAAAGACACCTCCTAACTTTTCTATTTATTTCGACGGTTCTCCCGTCTCTCCTGTTGACGAATATAAATATTCTTGGCATACATTTTTTATACAAAAATCTTTAAAGTAATGTGACTGCTTTGCTTAATAATAGTCGCTTCATTAATGTATAATAATAATAATAATAATAATAATAATAATAATAATAATAATAAATAATAATAATATAATAATAAATAATAAATAATTAAAAATAAAAAAAAAAAAAAAATAAAAAAAATAATAATAATAATAATAATAATAATAATAATAATAATAATAATAATAATAATAATATAGCAATCATTATCATGATTATAATAAATAACTCTAGGGAAGATAATTTAAAAGCGCAATAATAATAATAATAATAATAATAATAATAATAATAATAATAATATATAATAAATAATAAAATAATAAAAAAAAATAAAAAAAAAAAAAAAATAATAATAATAATAATAATAATAATAATAATAATAATAATAATAATAATAATAATAATAATAATAATAATAATAATAATAATAATAATAAT
>SEYY01023870.1:65000-70000 GCA_009176605.1 Armadillidium nasatum
TATAATCTTCTTCTAAAACGTCATCTCATGTTCCTAACCGAAACTCAGGTGCTTGAGTGTGCTGACAGCAAACTTTATTATGTTACCTCCTTCTGTCTCTATCCTCAACAACAAAGGCGGTTGTTGTGAATATGTGCGCAAAGATGTTATTTGCGCTCGTGTGTTTAATTTGGAGTCTTCTGAAGTTTCTACTTTATGGCTTAAGCTTTCTTGCAATTCTACTACTAAATTTATTTGTTCTGTCTATTTATCTCCTAATTCTACTGACTATAAAAAATTCTTCGACTATTTAAACTCCAAAATAAAGCACATTCTTTCTTCTTCTCCTTTCTCAGAAGTTATCATTAAGTGATTTCAATGTTCACCACCGCTAATGGCTTTCATCTAGTTTTTATGATCCAGCCGATGAACTCGCTTACTACTTTTCTGTCCAAAACAACCTTGAGCAGCTAGTGCAACTCCCTACCCGTATCCCTGATCGCCTTGGTGATGAACCCAACATATTTGATCTTTTCTTAACCTCTTTTCCTTCTCCTTATACTGTTAAACTATTTCCTCCCATCCGTTCATCCGATCACCTTTTTATCTCCGTATCTTGTTCTGTCTCTTCAAGTCTTCCACAAGAACAGACCCAGCCTTCGGCGAGGAGACGTTTCTTACACTTCGGTGCCACTAACTGGTCTGAATTGCGGTTGCACCTCACTGATTTCCCATGAAATGATTACTACTTTCGTATTAGGGGTCCCTTGGAGTGTGCTGAACGCATAACTGAGGTGATTCTTTCAGGCATGGAGTCGTACATTCCATATTCTTTCTATTCAACTAAATCTAACAAACCTTGGTTTGGGTAGGGATGCTGCCTTTAGGGATTACCATCGTCTTCAAACTCCTGAAACTCATTCAATTTATATTTCATTCCGCAATCGTGCAAAATCTATTCTTCGATATACCAAAAAAAAACTTTTTTCCTCCGGAAATCCCTCAAACTTTCTGGTTTCTCTTCCTCTAGCCATTTCTAGCATTTTACAAACAATTTAAACTCTAACTTTGCTTCTTCCTCTTTCCCTTCTCTAGTTTCTTCTGATGGCATAACTGCCATTCTACCTTCTCCTAAAGCCGAACTCTTTCCTCAAACTTTCGCCTTTAACTTTTATGCCAAACTTATTTATGCCAAACATTGTAATTTCTTCTAAAGATGTCAATTCTGCTCTCTTTGAGCTTAACACTAAGAAGGCGTATGGTTCTGATGGTATTCCTCCTGCGGTTCTCAAAACATGGCTTCTGAGCTTGCAAGCTGCCTTGGTAAACTATTTCATTTCTGTATCTCCACTTTGACCTTCCTTTCTTGCTGGAAACGCTCATTCAGCCTGTGCCGAAGAAGGGGGACCCATTTCAACCCTCTAACTATCATCCTATTTCTTTAACCTCCGTTCTTTCTAAAGTTTTTGAACCTATCCTTAAAAATAGATTTGGAAACTCATTAATTCTTCTAATCTTATCTTCTTTCCCAATTTTCTGACTCTTGGTCTTCCGCTCTTCGGGGTTTCGGTGAGTTTTTCGCTGTGACGCTAGACATATCGAAAGCCTTCGATAGAGTCTGGCACAAATCTTTGATTTCCAAACTTCCTTCTTTCGTTATCCATCCTCTCTCTCTAATTTCCTTTCTGGTTGTTCTATAGCAGCTGTTGTAGACGGCCACCGTTCTTCCTATAAATTTATAACTAGTGGTGTTCCTCAAGGATCTGTCCTACCCCAACTCTTTTTCTAATTTTTATCAATGATCTTCTCTTTATTACTTCGTCTCCTATCTACTCCTATTCCGATGATTCCACCCTTCATGACTCCTTTCATTTTGAAAGACGCACCTCCCAACAGCATTTAATAAATTCAAGAAGGATGGCCTTGGAGTAACTGACCTCTGATCTTTCTTGTATTTTAAATTGGGGTAGACTCGTGATCTTTCATGGAAAGATCACATTACTTCTCTTTCTAAACATGCTTCTAAGAGGCTGGGTGTTCTGAGGCGCCTTCGTGGTCTTTTTACTCCACCCTAGCTGCTTGATTTTTATAGGGGTGTTGTTCGCCCCTTATGGAGTACGCCTCACACATCTGGAGGGGTTCTACAGATACAGCTCTTCTCGAAAAGGTTTAGTCTAGGGCTTTTCGTCTTATAAACTCTTTTGACCATACTAACTTTCTCCAATCTCTTTCTTCCCGTCGAATTGCTGCGTCACTCTTTCTATACTATCGCCATTACAACGGACATTGCTCTTTTGAACTCTCACGTCGCAAACCTCCTCCATTGAGAAGGGTTCGTGCGACACAACTTTCTACACAGTCTCATCCTTTCTCTGTCCAACTCTCCGACCCAAGACCTAACCGCTATGCTCAATCTTACATGTACTCTAATGGTACTTTCTCTGTTTCTCCAACTTTCTTTGACTTGCACACTGTTAAACTCCGTGTATCGGGTCACGTTTGCCATTAGCGATCAGATTCCGACTGTTCCCAACTCTGGTGGGTATTGTTAGGCCTCCGACCTTTGCCGACTAAAGGAGACAAATATATATATATATATATATATATATATATATATATATATATATATATATATATATATATATATATATATATATATATATATATATATATATATATATATATATATATATATATATATATATATATATATATATATATATATATATATATATATATATATATATATATATATATATATATATATATATATATATATATATATATATATATATATATATATATATATATATATATATAATATGAGTGATCCCATGGAAGATATGAAAATTATGTCAAAAAGATTTTACGACATGTCTTTTTATCATATTAAAGTTAGATGATGTGAGGAGGTTTAATGAATATGTTGATGAACGTAGAACGAGCGTGTAAATAAAAGTTCTGAAAATTATATTCTGAAGAGATTTCAGCATGCCTTTGGTTATGCAATGCATCAATGTGAAATTTCAATTAAATATTGATGTAAATGTTTTTTCAATAAGAGTTTGGGGAAAGAAATGTATGAGCCAGAAATATATGCCGAAATGTCATTGATCATGCCTTAGATATAAAGTTAGGTTAAATAAGGAGATATAAGGTATTTATTGATGGACGTAGGGTGAAAACATTAGTTAGCACAATATAATATATGTTAAGGAGATGTTGGCATGTTTTTGATCATGCCTTAATGGTAAAGTACTTTATGAACAAGTAAAGATATAAGTTTTAGTTATAGTTTGTATGTTTATGTTTTTAATATGTTGTAATTTTATATAATAAAGTAGTTGTTATAGTTATGATGTCATATAATGACACTACATTAATGAAAGATAATTTCAGATAAGTTATCAAGATTTTTTTACCCTCGGGCTACGCCCCCTGGGGAGCGGGTACCCTGGGACTACGCCCCAGTGTCACGGGATCTCATCCTGGGGGTCCCTGGGGTCCCCTCCTGGGACCTCACCCGTGTCCTTCAGTTTCATCTCCCTACTACTTATATATATATATATATATATATATATATAATATATATATATATATATATATATATATATATATATATATATATATATATATATATATATATATATATATATATATATTCTCATAAAAAAAACAAGATTTATTATTAATGATATTAAAAGCCTTTTAAGGCGTAGAATAAAAAACACTGTACACCATTCAGTTTTTACTTCATGTAATTTAAAAAAAAAAAATAAAATATTAAGCTGTCAATATTGATTAGTGGATTAATTATGAGGAATACAATGGCATGACAAATACAACGTGTAAGTCTGTTCCCTTTTCTTTATTCCATTGAATACAGATAAATATTTACATTTTAACTTAGGTTTAAGCTTTTGAAGGATTGAAAAGAGTTCGGGCTTTAAATAGTAAGGTTATATTTATAATTACAAAGGCCATATTTAAAGGTCTTTGTTTCATAGTACAATTAACTAAAAGTGTTTCAAAAGGTAAGAGTGTTTATTTAATATTCCCTCAGAATTCAGGGAATACACTTTGGCGAAAGAATACTGAAAAGTTATTTTAAATAATATTTGCAAAAGACAAACTCTATCGATCGTTTTGTTATAAAAATGGTTATCGATATTTGTGAAAGTTATTCCTTCTTATTCTACTTGAAATGTTTTCAGATTTTCGGTTTCTTTCCTTATGAGTGGAAAGTCAAAAATTTCAAAATAGGAAAAAGAATTTTTATTCCGTCTGAAACTAAAATAACAAAAAAAAATTTCAGCATGTCTCCTTTATATATATGTGTAGAACTTGCGACTCTTATAATTTTCGCAATTCATTGTCTTCTTATAATACTCCTTATCTGTGAAAACAATAATTGAAATAAGAAATAGCTATACAATTATAATAAGTATTCTTTGTATTTTAGTATCCGTTATAATTGCAGAAATTTATTCAGTTATTGTCTTTTTAAAAAACAGAATTTTACTTTTAAAAATTGTGTCCATGTTCTTAAAGATGAATATCTACATCCATTCACCTGTAAAAGTTTCTGTATTTGATATCTTGGCTACCGTTTATGTATTTTTGTTACCAGTAACTCAATTAGGGATATCAAATGGAGAATATATAACCATTTTATGTTACACAACATATACCTTCGGACTTTACTCTTGGATTCGATTGTATAAAATATTATTGACACACAAGGAAAATTTTTGAAAACAAAAATAAAGGAAATGTTAAATAACAACTACGATGAGAAAACGTTCACTAAAAAATTATCAAAAACATTTCGTGATGTGAGAAAACTTCAAAAACTTCAGAATTTAATTTCTAATTATTTTAATCCTTTGATATTATTCCATCTCGTCTATTTTATTTTTATCATAATATTTTTGCTATTCCTCATCTGCTTTGGATTGCCATCCCATATTTTTTATCTCAGGATTCAACACCTTCTTTATATTATCTTCTATGGAATAGTT
>SEYY01023870.1:75000-82500 GCA_009176605.1 Armadillidium nasatum
TTGATTATTCTATAATCTATATTCAATTAATATTTTTCTTTTACATTCTTTTTTAATTAAGCCATATATTTTTTTGTGTACAACCATTCGATAGCAGGCGTACCCCAGGTTGGGAACCGCTTAATTCTAACGAACAATATAAAACGAAAAAGGGGCGGGAACTCAATAATATTTTAACTCGATCAAACTAGAGTTTACTAACGTATCTTACGGCGACAGTAAATACCATCGAAAAATTTTTGGTACAGGAATGGGGAATAGCTCATTGTCTCTTATTATTATTATTATTATTAGTATTATTATTATTATTATTATTATTATTATTATTATTATTATTATTATTATTATTATTATTATTATTATTATTATTATTATTATTATTATTATTATTATTATTATTATTATTATTATTATTATTATTATTATTTTTAATTTTTAGTATTGGTCGTAGTAATAGCTGAAGTAATAGTAGTAAAATAACAATTATTAGTAGTAAAAATATTAAAAACACTTTCTAATTATTTATTATTATTATTATTATTATTATTATTATTATTATTATTATTATTATTATTATTATTATTATTATTATTATTATTATTACCATGGCAAATATATGTCGAAATATTTTTTTCTCCCATGTTATTTAACTCTGAAAAAAGTGAATTTATGATCCACCAGAAAAAAGTCATATACACATGTGCCGATAAGACAAAAATCAAAAACCAGAATAAGATGAGAACTAATCGGAAGCCTGATAAATGCAGATCTCAAAGACTGAATTTTTTACATAAATAAATATACTTTCGTATTTACAATTCGTACCTTGTGTAAAAGATGCTCCCATTCTATTTTTAGCAACGTGTCTTACCTTACCTCACGTAATTTAACCTAACCTAATCTAATTAAATTTAATGTAACTTAACGTAGCCTAACCTAACTGAAAACGTTCCAAAATAAAGAATCAAACGTACTTGGGAGCATCTTCTACACAAGGACTTTTAATTCTCTTTATATGTTAAACTTTCTGTAATAAAGGTATTGTAAGTGAACTTCATTACCACTACACTCGTTTTTGGCTTTATTTAATTAAATATTCTATATCAATTGATTTTCTATTTTCAGATTGAGATGCTCGTTCGAATGATAAAAGAAGACAAAAACTTTGAAGGTATCGATGTTTATGGTCTTTTTAAACTAAATCAAGCCAAAATTATTGATGTAAGTTTTTATGCAACTGAAAATTCACTCTTCCTTTAATTAAATATTTTATTATTATTATTATTATTATTATTATTATTATTATTATTATTATTATTATTATTATTATTATTATTATTATTATTATTATTATTATTATTATTATTATTATTATTATTATTATGATAAACTTCCCGACGAATGCATGTGCTCATACATCTTGAGGCGGAATAAGGGATCCTTCTCGACCGTCTATTTATCGTCCCAAACTTTAACATGAGTAACATCCGTTCTTTCCACTTTTCCAGTTCGTCATTAACAGGAACATTTAGAAAGTTTTTAATCCTTTTAAATTTTCGGAGTGTGGCTTCAATAAGGAAAGTTTAACTTTTAACCTTCTAAAGAATTCTCTCCCTTTGACTATGGTACTCTGCTCTTCGGCATTCTAGTAAATTTTCTGCTGTAGAGCTAGACGTGTAAAAAAATTTCGACAGAATCTGTCACAAAGATTTGATTTCTAAAATTTTATCTTTTCGTGTGTATCTTTCTCTACCTTCTTTATGATTTTCTTTTGGCCACTTTATAGCAGAAATTGAAGATGGCCACAGTTCATCTTTTAAAATCACTAAATAGTGGTGCTTCTCTTGGTTCTTTCCTATCGCATCCTTTCTTCTCATCTTTTCATTAAATACCTATCTGCCATTTTTTCACTTTTCCACTCCTTTTGAGAACGATTTCACATTTCATTACTAACACCTTTTAATTAAAAGGACTCAGACTTAACCTCAAATATTAGATAGAGACAGGTCTCGTAGCAATAGATTTTGATGTTACTATGTATTTCCAATTTTTCTGAGAATAAACATGGTAGCTTTTAAAGCCTCAAAAAACTCAAATTCTGAAGACACCACAGAACAATTAACCTCCTAGCAGTTTGTATGGGGAGAGAAATGTTCAGATTTTTTTTTATAAGAAAGTTCAGGAATAAAGGAAATATTAAGAACAGTAGAAAACTTGAATCGTGATTTTTAAAAGACTTTATAGTTGTGTGGAATACTATGTCGAATAGTTAGATGAATTAACTGTTCTAATTTTTTCAATTGCCTATAAAAAGAAGCATTAAATCACTATAAAGATCAGACAACTGTATGGTGATTTTGATGTTTTTATAGAGCATTCACAGCAGATCTTGGAGGGTTCCACTCCCACAGCCATTCTAGAAGAATAGTTTTTATGACTTTATGACTCACTGATCCTCTCAAACCTTTTTCGTTTGTTCAAACAGCTAAATCACTCTTGATAAACTATCACTATTACAAAAGAAATCGCTCATTTGAACTCTCTAATAATATACTCTTTAAGGAGAATTCGCGTTTCTCGTCAATCAATCTAAAGAGTCTCATAATTTCACTGTTCGACTCGTATGTTCGCTTTTATAATAAATTCATTCGGTCCTATTCCTCTCTATTTATTAAATCTGTTACACTTTACCTATTTCTAGTTTCCCCACCTTTTATATATATATATATATATATATATATATATATATATATATATATATATATATATATATATATATATATATATATATATATATATATATATATATATATATATATATAAAACGCCACCACTCACGGGCAGAGTCCTTTTCAAGGAGGGGCACACACAAAAGGAAGAAAACTCAAAACACACACACCTAACGCACAGCCCTCAGGTGGGCGCAGACGGAAGACTTGAAGAGTGGAAGATTAAATACAGTTGGAAAAATAGAAGATGGTAGAGAATTCCACAGAATAGAGGTGGCTGGAAAGAAGGAGGTACCACAACGAGCTAGCCTGGGATTCCCTACGTCCACACAAAATTGGTGCGAAAGCAGGGCACCCCTCGTGCAACGAGGACGACGCAAAGGTGGAGGAATGCGAGAGGCCAATTCCCTCGAGCACCTGCCATTGTAGTACCTGTAGAAAAGAGATAGCGCGCCAACGTCACGTCGCAGAGACAGAGGGTCAAGAGAGTTTGAAAGTAGGGGACAGTTTATTAATCTCATAGCTTTTGACTCAACTCTATTCAGAAGAGAGGAGGAGCCAGAGCCCCCCCAAATGTGAGAACAGAACTCCCAGCTTCTTAGAGGCAGCTTTAGCAACCATTGTGATATGTGGTTTCCAAGACAGATTGTTGTTTATGTTTAGACCAAGGATGTTAATGTTATTTACAGGTGAGACGGGAGAGCCATCGAAGAGGATAGGAAAGTTAGGAGGTGTTTTTGAGAGGGAGATGTAAAGAAGTTGAGTTTTTAAAGAGTTGAATTTCACAAGGTTGCTATGTCCCCACCGGGAAATTCCATCCAGATCGGCAAGAATAGAATCGGAAAGTTGAAGACGAGAAGCAAGTCTAGAAGCAAAAGAGGGAGCAGATTTGAAATGAGTAGAAGAATGTAGAGTTGAGTCATCAGCATAAGAGTGAACAGAGTTAGAAGTGCAGTGGAGAAGATCGTTAAATGAAAAGTAAGAATAAGGTTGGAGATAAAACAGAACCCTGAGGAACACCACAGTTGACAGAAAAGGAGGAAGAGGTCGCTCCATCTACAACTGCCGAAATGGAACGATCTGAGAGAAAACTAGACAAGAGTAAGCAAAGGGAAGGAGGAAACCCAAAGGAAGGGAGCTAGAGAGTAGCGACGCATGCCATACCCGGTCGAAAGCCTTGGATATGTCAAGCGCCACCACACAAGACTCTCCGAAGTCCCTAAGGGCAGAAGACCATAGATCAGTAAGATAGGAAAGTATGTCACCAGTTGACCTCGAGCGACGAAAGCCATACTGGTGATCAGAGAGAAGAGAATGAGACTCCAAATGATCCAGGAAATGAGAGTTGAGGAGAGTTTCAAAAATTTTAGATAGAACACAAGTGAGAGCTATAGTTAGAAAGGGTCAGAACGGCTACCTTTTTTCGGGATCGGCTGAACAAACGCACGCTTCCAGCATAGAGGAAAAGTATTAGTATTAAGGCATAGAGAGTAGAGCTGAACGAGGACAGGCGCCAACTCGGAAGCACACTCCCTCAGAACACGAGGGGGAATGCCATCCGGGCCACTGGCCTTCCTGACGTTCATAGATTTCAGGAATCCCATGCACCCGATCATGAGTAATTACAGGTAGAGGCATGGGACACCTGAGAGGAGAAGGAGTAGGAGGAGGGATGTCAGAATCGAGCAGGGTGGAATTAGATGAAAAAAGGAGGCCGAAGAGATTAGCCTTTTCAGAAGGAGTATTAGCTACAGAACCATCAGAGCGAATAAGAGGAGAAAAGGCAGATTTACAGAAGTTGTTAGAGATATTTTTGACAAGAGGCCAGAAATTTTTATCAGTAGGAGAGCCATGGAGGTCAGCGCACTTCCTTTTAATGAAAGTACGCTTAGTCCGTCGAAGAACATCCCTGCAACGATTCCGGGCTGAATGAAAATTAACAAGAGTGATAGGAGAAGGAGAGTTTTTCCATTCACGATAAGCATTGTCTCTCTCCCGAAGGGCAAGAGAACAATTGCCATCGAACCATGGATTTTGAGGAGAAAAGATTTAGTTGAAGATGGAATGAATCTGCCCATCCCTTCAAGGATTACTGCCCCTACCTTTTCAGCAGAGACAGAAGCGTCCCCCGAGACAAAGCAAGATTCACTCCAATGATAGTTAGCAAAGAAGCGGCGCATTGCCCCCAATTAGCCCGATTAAAGTGCCAGAAAGTACGTTTAGGGCATGGTGGAGCTGTTGGAGAGAAAGCATTATAACTAAGAGCTATAAGATTATGGTCAGAGTTACCAATAGGAGGGAAAATGGTGTATTTATAACTAGAAGGAGTAGTGGTGAAGCATAAATCAAGTGTATTCAAGAATTGGTTAGGACGATCTGAAATGTGTGTGGGTTCCCTAATCAACTGCTCCAGATCGTTAAGAATGCTGAATGATTTGGCCTCCCTCCCACCTGTATCAGTATGAGAGGAACCCAACCACTCAGTGTGGTGTACGTTGAAATCCCCTAAATAGAGGACCTCAGCATTTGGATGAGAAGAAGTGTCAGTCTCGTGAGTAGTAATAAGATATTGAAAAAACTGGAAAATCTGTTCCATTAGGGGAGCAGTAGCAGAAACACAAGATAATTGTAGTAGTAGGAAGACAGATTTTAAGCCATAAAACATCGAAATTAGGAGATTCTAGATTTACGAGACGTGTCACAGGAGTGTTAATGTTAATATAGGCACAGACTCCACCATTTAGACGGAAATTGTGAAAAAAGTTGTAGTTATATATATATATATATATATATATATATATATATATATATATATATATATATATATATATATATATATATATATATATATATATATATATATATATATATATATATATATATATATATATATATATATATATATATATATATATATATATATATATATATATATATATATATATATATATATATATATATATATATATATATATATATATATATATATATATATATGTGTGTGTGTGTGTGTGTGTGTGTGACAGAAAAACTTGCCGCACAACAGCGTCTCTGTTAAACAATTTAAAGACGACTCTACCACAGAGCTATGCTGCTTCTCCGACAAAGAAGAATCTGACAAACTTGAACAGTTTCAAAACTGCTTCGAATCACTGTTTTAACTCGGTACTTATTAGAATCCTTAGGAGATAGCTTGGAAACCCGACTGGGGCCTCATGGCATTCTGCTCTGGTGTTCCTGGGTTACAGGACCAGCCAACCAATGTCAAGCAAAGCTAACATGGGCACAACAAGTATTGCAAAGAAATTACCAATAATTACCAAAGAAATTACCAGATAAAATTCCCCTCACGCCAGTATTCGAACCCATTGATAACAGCGTCGCAGTTAGACAATGTACAATTTTCCTCTGTCTTATTATTGCTAATATATATATATATATATATATATATATATATATATATATATATATATATATATATATATATATATATATATATATATATATATATATATATATATATATATATATATATATATATATATATATATATATATATATATATATATATATATATATATATATATATATATATATATATATATATATATATATATATATATATATATATATATATATATATATATATATATATATATATATATATATATATATATATTGTGTGTGTATGTGCGTGTGTGTGTGCGTGTTTTGAACAGACTCAGTGGTAATATCTTCTCTCAAGCAAAAAAAAAAATATATAAAAATTTAAATTTTTTTAACAAGAAAAATAACTGACTGTTAACAATAGTTATTTAACTTTATTTTCTTCCAATTTTCAGATTTCGTGCTTCATAATTACTAACGTCATAATTCTTCAACAATTTAAAATATCTGAAGAGTCAAAGTAACAAATCACAAAACTATTTTCAAATGACGAAGAAAATGACAAACATAAGAATAAAAGGAAAAGTTTTATATAATGTGAATACCGAATAAAAATTGGTCAAACGATGTTTTTCATTAAAATATAGATCATGTTAAGGACCATATACTCCTTTGAGCGTAGTTTCGGGGTTATGCGAATGGGTCCATGTACTTAACAGTTGTTCACAATACAGTATATTGAAAGGCATATTTACATTACAATGTGTGCTCAAGAAGTCTGCCCTGAGCCTCATTATATGCCATATGCCGTCTCAGCAACGACTGTCCAAATCTGTCGAGCATGGCAGGACTCTGGGTGATGTGGTGAAACACATTATTGATACGGGCAATCAGTTGAGCTTTAGAGGTGACTGGAGTTTTATACACCATACCTTTGCCATGCTCAAAAAGATAAAAATGTCAAAGGGCGTCAGGTAGGGAGAAAGCGGCGGCCACCCAACAGATCCTACACGTCCAATCCAATGTTCCCCAAAGTTGATAGTTAGCTGCACCCTCGCATCAATAAGAAAACTGTGCTGGGGCACCATCATGCTGAAACCAGATCCTACAGACAGAGCCCTATGAAAGTGGTACACATGTAGGCTTGTATTCTTGCAGAACCTTCCATATGAACAGGTGATTTAAGTTCATAGCATAAGCCGCGGAATGCTTGCTGAAAGACGGGGCCTCGATGTATCTCTCGACCATATCATCTTCAAACATCCGTGTGTTCACAACACGCCTTCTACTGCCGACAAGCTGAGGACGAAGGTTGCTACTTTCCTGTAGGCGACAATGCATTGCAGCAACTGTACTGTGGTGTGGATGTCTCCTGTTAGGATAA
>SEYY01023870.1:85000-102500 GCA_009176605.1 Armadillidium nasatum
TATATATATATATATATATATATATATATATATATATATATATATATATATATATATATATATATATATATATATAAACTGTCCTTTAAAAAATATCTGTCCTATTTTGGCAAGAAACTAATTAGCAACTCAATTACTGTATATCTTTTTTAAGTTGCTATTTGCTTCTTATTTAGAATAAGAATGCTCGATATGTAATAAAATATCGGTACATTGGTAATCGATATTTTCAAAAGTATATTTAACTACTCTTGATATTATTGTTTAAAAGACACACACACATACCAATATATATATATATATATATATATATATATATATATATATATATATATATATATATATATATATATATATATATATATATATATATATATATATATATATATATATATATATATATATATATAATATATATATATATATATATATATATATATATATATATATATATATATATATATATATATATATATATATATATATATATATATATATATATATTATATATATATATCCGTTCGTGGAACGTAGAGAGTGTTTACCTCAGCATTTTGCATTGAAAATCGGCCGAATTTGAAAAAAAAAATTCTATTTGTTTCTATTAAAATTTGACAATAATATTACAGATTATCTTTAACATAATAATTTTGCTTCTCGTCTGTAAATATATATATATATATATATATATATATATATATATATATATATATATATATATATATATATATATATATATATATATATATATATATATATATATATATATATATATATATATATATATATATATATATAGCAAATTGATATAAGTAGACCTTAATTAGATGATAAAAATAAATATTATATCGAATAGTCCACAATTAACATGAAAAAGAAAACTGTCGAATTACCATTATATCGTGTAAATTATATTATCGATATTTCGAAAAGGGTGAAACAATAATCGATATTTTTTAGGGTTTCATTTTTTAAATTAGTGCTCAAGGAAGCGGTTGTCATTCTTTGTAAGTACTCCGTAGGTATACATTTTTAAATGTGAGTTATTTGCCATTCAAATTATTTTGAAAGTGTTTTAAAACTCTTCTGAACAAGTGTATTAAAACAATACGGTTATTGATACTATAATGTGCGTTGTATTAAATGTATTTTCTTACGTAACGTGCAATTCGTCATTCTTAGTCATCACTCTGTATCCTATACAACAACTTGATATATTTTAATCATTTATGCCGCTTTTTTGTCGTATTAGAACGTTTTCGGAGAAAGAATAAAATAACTGATAATATATATATATATATATATATATATATATATATATATATATATATATATATATATATATATATATATATATATATATATATATATATATATATATATATATATATATATATATATATATATATATATATATATATATATATATATATATATATATATATATATATATATATATATATATATATATATATATATATATATATATATATATATATATATATATATATATATATATATATATATATATATATATATATATATATATATATATATATATATATATATATATATATATATATATATATATATATATATATATATATATATATATATATATATATATATATATATATATATATATATATATATATATATATATATATATATATATATATATATATATATATATATATATATATATATATATATATATATATATATATATATATATATATATATATATATATATATATATATATATATATATATATATATATATATATATATATATATATATATATATATATATATATATATATATATATATATATATATATATATATATATATATATATATATATATATATATATATATATATATATATATATATATATATATATATATATATATATATATATATATATATATATATATATATATATATATATATATATATATATATATATATATATATATATATATATATATATATATATATATATATATATATATATATATATATATATATATATATATATATATATATATATATATATATATATATATATATATATATATATATATATATATATATATATATATATATATATATATATATATATATATATATATATATATATATATATAGTGCTATATATATATATATATATATATATATATATATATATATATATATATATATATATATATATATATATATATATATATATATATATATATATATATATATATATATATATATATATATATAGTGCGTTGTATTAAATGTATTTTCTTACGTAACGTGCAATTCGTCATTCTTAGTCATCACTCTGTATCCTATACAACAACTTGATATATTTTAATCATTTATGCCGCTTTTTTGTCGTATTAGAACGTTTTCGGAGAAAGAATAAAATAACTGATAATATATATATATATATATATATATATATATATATATATATATATATATATATATATATATATATATATATATATATTATATATATATATATATATATATATATATATATATATATATATATATATATATATATATATATATATATATATATATATATATATATATATATATATATATATATATATATATATATATATATATATATATATATATATATATATATATATATATATTATATATATATATATATATATATATATATATATATATATATATATATATATATATATATATATATATATATATATATATATATATATATATATATATATATATATATATATATATATATATATATATATATATATATATATATATATATATATATATATATATATATATATATATATATATATATATATAATATATATATATATATATATATATATATATATATATATATATATATATATATATATATATATATATATATATATATATATATATATATTATATATATATATATATATATATATATATATATATATATATATATATATATATATATATATATATATATATATATATATATATATATATATATATATATATATATATATATATATATATATATATATATATATATATATATATATATATATATATATATATATATATATATATATATATATATATATATATATATATATATATATATATATATATATATATATATATATATATATATATATATATATATATATACTATATATATATATATATATATATATATATATATATATATATATATATATATATATATATATATATATATATATATATATATATATATATATATATATATATATATATATTATATATATATATATATATATATATATATATATATATATATATATATATATATATATATATATATATATATATATATATATATATATATATATATATATATATATATATATATATATATATATATATATATATATATATATATATATATATATATATATATATATATATATATATATATATATATATATATATATATATATATATATATATATATATATATATATATATATATATATATATATATATATATATATATATATATATATATATATATATATATATATATACTATATATATATATATATATATATATATATATATATATATATATATATATATATATATATATATATATATATATATATATATATATATATATATATATATATATATATATATATATATATATATATATATATATATATATATATATATATATATATATATATATATATATATATATATATATATATATATATATATATATATATATATATATATATATATATATATATATATATATATATATGTATATATATATATATATATATATATATATATATATATATATATATATATATATATATATATATATATATATATATATATATATATATATATATATATATATATATATATATATATATATATATATATATATATATATATATATATATATATATATATATATATATATATATATATATATATATATATATATATATATATATATATATATATATATATATATATATATAGTGCTATATATATATATATATATATATATATATATATATATATATATATATATATATATATATATATATATATATATATATATATATATATATATATATATATATATATATATATATATATATATATATATATATATATATATATATATATATATATATATATATATATATATATATATATATATATATATATATATATATATATATATATATATATATATATATATATATATATATATATATATATATATATATATATATATATATATATATATATATATATATATATATATATATATATATATATATATATATATATATATATATATATATATATATATATATAGTGCAGTATGTATATATATATACAGTGCTAGTTTTCATGGTGAAAGGTGTCTGAGTGTTCTCCGTGTTGTGTTTGTGCTTTTTTTCATTTTAATCGTTTTAATTTGTGTTTTATAAGTGCATTTTAGTGTGTCCGTGTTTTTAATCGTTTATAATTAATTGTTTATCTACTAAGTAAATTTGTTTTTATCAATTTTTCTGTGTTTTAAAATTTCGTATCTATAGTGGTTTAATTTACAACGGGATTAACTACCGATTGATAAAAATTTAAGATAAGTTTCTAGTGATTATTTTGTTTTAAATAGAAATAGTTTTATAGCTATATAGCTCCATAATTAATTTTAACGTTTTAATATTTGCTTTTAACAAGCATCATTTCGGTTTTACTTTGTTTTGTTTGTCTCTTCGTTTGTTGTCTGTTTGCTCGTGTGATTGTTTGTTTTTGTTAGATTGGCTCTTTATTTGTCTATTCTGATTGTAAGTGTTTGTGCAGAATTTCTGGTGTGCGCAGACGTGGATTCTGTATACACTTCACCAACATCCGTTGCTTATACTCTAACTTAGCTTCTGTGGAATACCATCTCTCTAATTCTCATCCTAACCTTTTACTCTTGTCTGAGACCCAGATATCAAAGAATTCCTCTTCTAACTTTTATAATATATGTAACTATAACTTGTTTCATAATTTCCATTCTAAGGGTGGGGTTTGTGCCTATGTTAACACCAACACTCCGGTAACACGTCTTGTGAATCTTGAATCTCCTAACTTCGATGTTCTGTGGCTTAAAAATCTTTCTTCCTACCACTTTAATAATCTTGTGCTTCTGCTACTGTTCTCCTAATAGAACAGATTTTTCTCCTTTTTTGAGTATCTAACTACTTCTCACGAGACTTACATCTTCGCATCCAAATACTGAAGTCCTCTATTTAAGGGATTTCAACGTACACAACACTGAGTGGTTAGGTTCCTCTCATACCGATTCAGGGGGAGAGGAGGCTGAATCATTCAGCATTCTCAACGATCTGGAGCAACTGATTAAAGTAACCAACACACATTCCAGATCGTCCCAACCAATTCTTGAACACTCTTGATTTATGTTTCACTACTAGTCCTTCTCTCTATAAATACGCTATCTTCGCACCTATTGGTAAATCTGACCACAATCTAATTTGTCTTAATTTTCATGCTTTCTCTCCAACTGCTCTACCCTGCCCTAAGCGTATCTTCTGGCACTTTGATCGGGCTGACTGGGGGGCTTTGCGTTGCTTCTACGCTAACTATTCCTGGAGTGACTGCTTTGTCTCTGAAGACGCTTCGGACTCTGCCGATAAGGTGGGGTCCGTAATCGTTGATGGGATGAACAGGTTCATTCCTTCTTCAACTAAATCTTTCTCTCCTCAAAATCCATGGTTCGATCGTGCTTGTTCTCTTGCCATTCAGGCTAGAGACATCGCGTATCGAGAGTGGAAAAATTCTCCTTCTCCTATCACTCTAGCTAATTTTCATTCAGATCGGAATCGTTGCAGGGATATTCTTCGACGAGCAAAGCAGACTTTCACCAAACGAAGGTGTGCTGAGCTCCTAAATTCTCCTACTGAAAAATCTTTCTGGCCTCTTGCCAAAAACATCTCCAACAATTTCTGTAAATCTTACTTTCCTCCTCTTATTCGCTCTGATGGTTCTGTTGCTAACACTCCAACTGAAAAGGCTAATCTCTTCGGCCTCCTATTCTCCTCTAATTCTACCCTGGACGACTCCGGCAATCCTCCTCTTACTTCTTCTCCCCTCAGATGTCCCATGCAAGCAACTGAGATGAGTGAAGAAATTCTGAAGGCTCCTCACAACACCTAACCTCTTAGAAGCTTGTTTAGAGGGAGAAATAATGTGATCTTTCCAAGAAAGATCACGAAAAAAAAAGAAACGCCGAGAATATTAAGGTGAGATGAAGACTTGAGTTTTGTGTTTTCAAAGAAGATATACATAGTTGTGTGGAAGATTGTGTCGAGTAGAAAGATGGAGAAATTGAGTTTTTGAGGCATTGAAAAAGAACATGTTTTCTCTGCCCCAATTTGAAATAAGAGAAAGATCAGAGGTCATTTGCTCAAAGGCTACCCTCCTTGCATTTATTAATTGCTGTTGGAAGGGGCGCCTTTCAAATTGAAAGGATTAATGCAGGATGGAGTCATCGGCATAGGAGTGTATAGGAGATGAAGTAACAGATAGAAGGTCATTAATGAAAAACAGAAAGTGTGTTGGTGATAGGACAGCACCTTGATTAACACCCCTATTAATAGATTTAAAGTATGATCAGTGACCGTCTACAACAGCTGCTATAGAACGACCGGAAAGGAAATTAGAGAGAAGGATAGATACCGAAAAAGGGAAGTTTGGAAATCAAAGCTTTGTGTCAGACTTTATCGAAATCTTTCGATATGTCCAGCGCAACAGCAAAAGTTTCACCGAGATGCCGAAGAGTGGAAGACCAAGAGTCAGAGAGAAGGGAAAGAAGATCAGTAGAGCGTTTCTTACGAAAATCATAGTGACGATCAGAGATAAGATAAGAAGAATTGAGATGTTTCCAAATCTTCCTGTTAAGGATAGATTCGAAAACTTTAGAAAGAACGCAGGTTAAAGAAATAGGACGATAGTTAGAGGGTTGAGAGGGGTTCCCCTTCCTCGGCACAGGCTGAATGAGCGCACGTTTCTAACAAGAAGGGAAGATTGAAGTAGAAAGGCAGAGACGAAATAGTTTACCAAGGATTGGTGCGAGCTCGGAAGCGTAAGTTTTGAGAACCACAGGAGGAATACCATCAAGACCGTATGCCTTGTTATTGTTAAGCTCAGAGAGAACAGAAATGACGTCTTTAGAAGAAATTACAATTTTAGGCATAAATGAGTTGGGTAGGGTTAAAGTGGTAAGAACAGCTCCGGAATCGTCTAAGGCTGAATTAGAGGCAAAAGTTTGAGCGAAGAGTTCAACTTATAGGAATGTAAAACGGCAGTTGTACCGTCGGAAGATCCTAAAGGTGGAAAAGAGGAAGAAGCAAAGCTAGAGTTGACATTTTTTTTCAAAATGCCAGAAAGGGCGTGAAGAAGAAGACCAGAAAGATTATTGCATTTTCTACGGAGAAATGATTTTGCACGCTTCCGGGATGAAATATAAGTTGCATGAGTTTCTGGAGTTTGAAGACGACGGTAGTCTCTGAAGGCAGCATCCCTGCGACGGATAGCACCAGAACAAGCAGAATTTAACCAAGGTTTGTTAGATTTTGTAGAAGGGAAAGAATATGGAACGTTCGCCTCCATGCCAGAGAGAATCGCTGTTTTTATGCATTCCGCACACTCCGAGGGACCCCTTCCCACGGAAACAGTAATCATTCCATTGGAAATCATAAAAGTACAACCGCAAGTCAGACCAGTTAGTGGCACCGTAATGCCAGAAACGTCTCCTTGCCGAAGGCGGGGCCCGTTCTTGCGGAAGACTTAAGGAGACAGAACAGGATACAGAAATAAGAAAGTGATCGAATGAACCCAGAGGAGGAAAGAGTTAAACAGAAGAAGGGAAAGGATTAGAAGTTAGGAAAAGGAAAAGATCAAGTATGTTGGATTCATCACCAAGGCGATCAGGGATACGGGTAGGGAGATGCACCAACTGCTCAAGTTTGTTCTGGATTGAAAAGTGGTAGGTGAGTTCACCAGCTGGATCATGAGAGCTAGATGAAAGCCATTGGTGGTGTGTGAACAAAGAAATCACCTAAAATGATGATTTCGTAGAAAGGAGAGGAAGAAAGAATGTGTTCTATTTTGGAGTTAAGAATTTCAAAAAAAAATTTTATAGTCGGTAGAATTAGGAGATAAATTGTATAAATAGACATAAATAAACAGAACAAATGAATTTAGTTGTAGAGTTGCAGGAAAGTTTAACCCATAAAAAGAGAATTGAGAAGACTCCAAATTAGAGACAAGAGAACAGACACAACATTGTTGCGCACATATGCGCAACATCCGCCTTTGGCCGAAAATTGAGGATACAGACAGGAGGAAACAGAGTAGGGTTTGTTGTTTTATATATATATATATATATATATATATATATATATATATATATATATATATATATATATATATATATATATAATATATATATATATATATATATATATATATATATATATTGCTATTAATTTCAAAACTTAAAAATGAGGAAAATTATGCATTCAAGTCTCGCAACTATTATAAATATTATAAATTATTATATTATAAATAAATTATTAGGCTGTGTCTTCAATCTTGGTGTGGGGGGGGGATAAGTCCCCGAAGCCCATCCCTAAATAAGCCTATAGCCAGAATGTTATGGATTTTTGTAGTTCTTTAGTCATCTATAAAGGTTTTGAAATGATCTGAATGTTGGCTGAAAATTGAAAACTTTTAAGAATATTTATTTATTTTTAAAAATTTTTTTTGTAAATTACTAGGATATATTTCAGTTGCTACTGTCTATTGCACCTAAAATTTTCTCTATCTCTATCTGTGTTTTATTCCAGTTATCTTACTGACTTAGAAGTAGAGTGATATACAGGGTGAGTCGAGAGGAACGCACAAAACTGTGACTGTATTCTAGAATTTAAATGTAGGACTATAAAACCCAAAAGTTGTAATCCCATTTTCATATGCTTATTCTAAAGGTTTTAAGTACTATTGACCGATGCACCGTCTGCTGTGCGTTGCTTTGAGCAACACAATTACAGATACCCGTTGCGGTGCGGAAGGAAAAAAATAAATATGCGGTGCCGTGCGCAAAGGAAAAATAACTGTGCGTGGTGCTGACCTGGAGCTCACCGCACCGCAGTTGCTGTATCCCGTACTAATCGTTTGTTCGGACAGATTATATATATATATATATATATATATATATATATATATATATATATATATATATATATATATATATATATATATATATATATATATATATATATATATATATATATTATTTTTTTATATCGCCTACCAAATTCCACCGGAGTTGGAAAAATCTTATCCTGATCGAAGAAGGCCAACATATTCAGATACATGGCGTTTGAAAGTATGCAAGTCAATGGAAGTTGAGAAAACAGATATAGGGAGTGTGTTCCAGACTTTACCAGTAGAGTAAATGTAAGATTGAGCATAGTGGGTAAGTCTGGGGGGGTCTGAGAGTTGGACAGAGAAAGGATGAGACTGTGTAGAAAGGCGTGTCGCACGAGCTCTTCTCAATGGAGGAGGTATGCGACGAGAGAGTTCAGAAGAGCAGTGTCTGTTGCAATAGCGATAGTAAAGAGAGAGTGACGCAACAATTCGACGAGCAGAAAGAAATTTAAGAGAGTTGATGAGATGAAATGCCCTAGACTCCACCTTCTCTAGGAAAGCTGTATGTGTGGAACCACCCCAAATGTGCGAAACATACTCCATACAGGGGCGAACAACACCCCTATACAGAGCAAGAAACTGGGGTGGCGTGAAGTAATTCCGAAGGTGCCTCAGAACACCCAACCTCTTAGAAGCTTGTTTAGAAAGAGAAGTAATGTGATCTTTCTAAGAAAGATCACGAGAAAAAGAAACACCAAGAATATTAAGAACAGATGAAGGCTTGGGTTGTGTGTTTTCGAAGAAGATATCATAGTTGTGTGGAAAATTCTGTCGAGTGGAGAGATGAAGGAATTGAGTTTTTGAGGCATTGAAAACAACCATGTTTTCTCTGCCCCAATTTGAAATACGAGAAAGATTAGAAGTTAGTTATTTCAAGGCTACCCTTCTCGAGTCTATCAACTGCTGTTGGGATGGACGTTTTTCAAACTGGAAGGAATAATGAAGGGTGGAATCATCAGCATAGTAGTGGATAGGAGATGAGGTAATAGAGAGAAGGTCATTAATGAAAAGTAGAAAAAGTGTTGGGGATAGAACAGAACCCTGAGGAACACCACTATTAATAGATTTAAAGGAATAACGGTGGCCGTCTACAGCAGCTAGAAAGACCGGAAAGGAAATTAGTGAGAAGATCACAGAGAAGGATAGATACCGAAAGAGGGAAGTTTAAAAATCAAACCTTTGTGCCAGACCCTATCGAAGGCTTTCGATATGTCCAGCTCCACAGCAAAAGATTCACCGAAATGCCGAAGAGCGGAGGACCAAGAGTCAGAGAGAAGGGAAAGAAGATCACCCGTAGAGTATTTCTTACGAAAGCCATACCGGCGATCTGAGATAAGATTAGAAGAATTGAGATGTTTCCAAATCTTCCTGTTAAGGATAGATTCGAAAACTTTAGATAGAACGGAGGTCAAAGAAATATGACGGTAGTTGGAGGGTTGAGAGGGGTCCCCCTCCTTCGGCACAGGCTAAATATATATATATATATATATATATATATATATATATATATATATATATATATATATATATATATATATATATATATATATATATATATATATATATATATATATATAGTTAAGAATTGGTATCTGTATCGGTAAAAATTTTGGTTTCGCTCCATCCCTTATATATATATATATATATATATATATATATATATATATATATATATATATATATATATATATATATATATATATATATATATATATATATATATATATATATATATTATATATATATATATATATATATATATATATATATATATATAAAAGTAGGCAGTCTGAGTCCTAGATTTGAAATTTTAAGATCTAGGCATTTTCTCCCACTTTCCAATATTCTTTCTCAGTGCTGATAAGATAGACTCACTGGATTTTTAATTTATAATATTATTATTGATTTTAATTGAAAGAATTGTAATTGTTTCACTAACTTAGCGTAAGTTTTACACTGGGTTTTCCTGGAAGATTATTCCAAGTTTTACTAAACCTGGTAAAATACCATAGGTAACCCTTATATATATATATATATATATATATATATATATATATATATATATATATATATATATATATATATATATATATATATATATATATATATATATATATATATATATATATATATATATATATATATATATATATATATATATATATATATATATATATATATATATATATATATATATATATATATATATATATATATTTTATTTTATTTTCAGATTTTGATTTTATAAAACTTACTATGAAAAATTTAATATTTGCACCATGAATATCATTGTCAGTAACACTGAGAAATCATCAGAAGACGTGAAAGAGAGCAGTAATGAAAAGGAAGGTTTTAACAATAGAAAGGGTTTTTGTAGTGGAAAAACTCAATCTGTTATAAATAATCCCAATTCAAAAGATTTGAAAGGAAATAATGAAAATAAAGGTCCTATTTCCACCAGACAAAAACGACCAACATTTCCTGCTTCCCACGAAAGAAAGGTAAATTCCATCCATTCACACAAATATCAGTGTGCTAAGAAATTGGGAAAGAATGCTAAAAAACCTTTAAGCCATAATAAATCTCGGTCTTCTAAGAATTCAATTGAGGAGCAAAAAGAGCTTACCTCTGAATACCTAGAAAAAATATTACAGGAAGATCCTTATAAGATTCCACTAATAATAGATAAAATTTCTGTGTTGTATAATAAATTATTGAACAACACTAGCACATTAAAATCAGTAATTGGGTTGATATTAAAACTTCTTGAAAAAGCTTTTGCTTCACAAGTTAATACTGAAAAAGCTTTTGATTTATTTCTAATTACTTTTAAAAATTCAAACTTTAAATATGTTTTGATGAGTTTTATTTCAGAAATAAAGTACAACACTGATAAAACTGAGGAGTACTTGACTACTGTTGCTACTATTATTGAACAAGTTCTTAAGGTATCACCCATTAATGGTTATCCTTTGGTTTCAAGCATATTTGATATGTGTTATGGTATTATGAATAACATAAAGTACGAAAATCAGCCATCTTTAGATAATCTTAAACAAAAGTTTGAAGAAATTAAATTTCACGTTAATGAGGGTCACAAGAAACTGAAAAGTTTCCAAGAAGAGCAAGCTTGTAAAAATGCTCCTCCTGATGATTTTAGACAACATGAGATCATTCCAACATGTGATGAGCTAAATGCAAAACGCCGTCCATATTTGAGACCTAATATTGTAAAAGGTGGGTATGATGATACTGAACATTATCTTGATGTTCAGTTTAGGTTATTGAAGGAGGATTTTATTCGTCCTCTTAGAGAAGGTCTTCAACAATATCTTAATACTAAAAGTACGAAGAATTTGGACATAAAGGTATATACAAATGTATATTTAAGCTCAACTGGAATTGAAAAAGGGGAATTTGTTCATCACTTGAAACTAAATTTACGAAAGAAATTTAATGTTGAAAACTCCAAACGTTTAATGTTTGGGAATATATTACTTATAAGTTCAGACAATTTTAAGTCTATGACTATTGCTACTATTTTTAGTAGAGATCATTTAAAAAATAGTATCGTAACCGTGAAGATTGAAAGCAAGACTGCCAAATTGGAAAAAGATAAAATATTTATGGCAATTGAGTCCAATTCGTATTTTGTTGCTTATAAACACACTTTAAAAGCTCTTCAAGAAATAGCTGAACTACCCTTGAAGCAATATTTTGTTGAAGTTAATGAAACAAACTCACCTCCAGCATATCTTTCTAAATTGTCAAAGTATAGTCTCAGAGAAAAAGAATTTTGTGTTTTGGATTCTATTGATAATTGGCCTTCATCCAATGATATGAAGCTCGATGAATCACAGCGTAGAGCTCTGCATGGTGCTTTGACAAGAGAAATGGCAATTATTCAAGGACCTCCAGGAACAGGAAAAACTTTTCTCGGGCTCTTGATAACTGAAATTTTATTAAGTAATACTAATATTGTGAAGAATACACTAATTAGCCATAGTCTGTTGAGATATAGAGTAAAGGATACACGAAATAAAGATACTATTTTGGTTGTATGTTATACAAATCATGCTCTTGATCAATTCTTGGAAGGAATGTTGTCCTTTACAGAAAGTATTTGTAGGGTAGGTTCGCGATCTCAAAATAAAAAATTGATACCTTACCAAATCAATAATTTGCTCTATCATAGGAATGGAAAACCACCACGATGTTCTGAACATATCAGTCAACAATACCATAGTACCAGAATGAAAATACAAGAACTAACTGATAAGATACAGGATATAACAAATATAATAGACGTTATTAATTATGAACCTGGAATTTTAAGCATTAAGTCATTTGAAGTATTTTCTCATATTATCCCACCATACTTTAAGCAGTTAATTTTTAATAATTCATTTACCTTTTTTCTTATGGGTAATTACAATCACATTTCATATTATTATGCAGATAATTTTTATCCTGCCAAAAGCAAAACTTTTGGCACTGAGATGTGGGATGAAGATGATGAATTGGATGAACAAATTAGAAGGCTTGAAGAGTATCATAGAATCCTTGATGACGGTGGTCACGTGGATTCAAATTATGGGAAAAATTTATCCGTTGGAAGTAAACGTCTTACATTTGAAATAAATCTAAAGAAACTAGAAGATAGTATGAAAAAGAGCAAATCAAAAAATAAAAAACTTTACCTAGAAAATCTTTTAAGAGATGTTGAGAATGCATTACAAGTAGGCCAGAATATACCATTCACTATGAAGGAATGCAGAGCTCTGCAGAATAGATTTCTTCATAATTTAAGTTTTGCTGATAGATTTAAGCTGTATAATTTTTGGAAATTTCAATTAGTGCAAAACTACCAAAAAAAATTACCAGAATTAGAGAAAGAAATTTGTCAATTAAATAAATCATTATTGTCTCAAAAAGATTTAGTATATCTTGATATCATGAAAAATGTTCATGTTGTTGGGATGACCACAACAGCAGCAGCACAGTATAATAATATATTACATGATTTGGCTCCTCCCATAGGTAAGTGCATATATATATATATATATATATATATATATATATATATATATATATATATATATATATATATATATATATATATATATATATATATATATATATATATATATATATATATATATATATATAGCTAGCACTATAATTTCTCATAAACGCCTTCAACTTTCAATTAACAAGCCCATTTCACTGTAATTATTATATATATATATTATATATATATATATATATATATATATATATATATATATATATATATATATATATATATATATATATATATAATATATATATATATATATCCGATTTCATTTGTTATTGAATTACATGATTTACATCTTTCCAAATCCAAAGGTTTAAATATGATCAAGCAGGCTAATGCAAGTTTATTTGAAAAGACCATATATTTTATAAAAAAATTCAAATGTACCATCATGGATCTCTACATTTTCAAAGGTTGCTATGGTTCTTCTGCAAATATCATTTGTTGCTTTCCTAAGTTCTCCTCAGTTTTCTTTTATTTGTGCTGCAACACTCAAAATATGACGAATTAGTGCACCTCGATTGTTCACCATTCTTTTGTATACCTCATTTTTAAACCAGCCCCATGAACAAAAAATCCAATGGTGCGAAGTCTGGAGACCTTGGCGGCCAACAAATAGACCCACCTTGACCAATCTATCGTTTTGGAATAGATCCATTTAAATATTGTGCGACCTGGCGCGCAAAATGTGGAAACTCCATCTTGCTGATAGTGCATAGCATATTCTTATGTTTAAAGGAACATCTTCTAATGGACCTTGTAACTTATTTTGCAAAAATTCCAAATAACGTTCTTCTAGTTGGTGATTCTCAATAATGACAGGACCAATTAAATGACTATCGACAATCCCACACCAAATGTTAACTAAAAAAACGAGGTTGAAAATTTATTTCGACTATTTTGTTGGTATTATCGTCAGACCATCGATGAGAGTTGCAGGTATTTTGGAAATCTTTACGAGTGAAATTTACTTCGGTAAAGAATATGTATTGAACTAAATGACCATTAGCGATTATCCCTACAAAATTATACAAATTCAATGCGTCTAGCCCAGCGATTCCCAAAATGGGCAGTGAAAAGATCTTGCTGAGTAGTGAGGCGAAAGGGGATAGTAGGAGACCGTTGTCATTAAGAGCAGTTAATAAGTAAGTTTTTGTTTAATATTAAAGTATATGTCAGAAGTGTGTATTCAGGGTATGCTAGGTAATACAACTGTTTATGCACTGATGGGACCTGATACAACTAATAAAGTAATTTCTTAAGTTGAAAGTATAAATCCGAGAGTTTTTTCTATGTGAAAATGAAATGCATAACAGAACTTCGTAAGCGGCCGCCTTTACCTTTATAAAAGTACCGCAATTTTACACTGTCGCTCATGCGTGAAAACGTTATCATTTTTGAAAGAATCTACGATTAAGAAAGATACAAGCGGTAAGCTTAACGCTTTTTCTTCAGTTGCAACTTAAACATTTATTTGTTGGTTAGTGTTTTGTTCATTTATTTATTTTTTTATTTACATTATATATATATATATATATATATATATATATATATATATATACTATATATATATATATATATATTATATATATATATATATATATATATATATATATATATATATATATATATATATATATAGGAGGGAATACTTTAGTGAATTATTGAATGGGAGCAGAGTAAATAGAGAGGGGTGATAGTAAGGAATAACGGGGAGGTAGTGACTGGGGAATAGGAAAGGAGTATTAGTCGATAGGAAGTGGAAGTAGGGGTAAGGAAGGTGAAAAAGGGAAAATCAGTAGGGATAGACAGTATTTATGGGAAATGATAAGGGAAGGAGATGGAGATTTGGTTAACTGGCTGGTTAGAATGTTTATTGTGCGTTAGGAAGTAGGGAGAGGGCCTCAGGAATGGTAGGATGCTTATATAGAGCCTATATGTAAAGGAAAAGGGGATAAGAAGGTGTGTAAAAATTATAGGGGAATAAGTCTGTTGAGTGTGGTAAGGAAAATTTATGGGAGAGTATTAGTGACAAGAGAGGGGATGGGAGAGGAACAAGAGAGTTTTAGAGAAGGTAGGCGATACCAGTAAAGAGGCCGATATCGATACCGATATTCTATTTTTTAGGTGCCGATACCGATACTTTAATTATTATAAGAAATACAGAGTAATAAGATAGAACATTTGTGTACTGCTAGGCAACTGAGGATTGCATCCCTGTACAACCGACTTTATTTATTTCTTTTTTTAAAAAAATATAAATGTCTTAATTTTTTTTCACTCCCTCTCATCTCTTTCTCACACACACACACACACGCATATATATATATATATATATTATATATATATATATATTATATATATATATATATATATATATATATATATAGATATATATATATATATATAATATATATATATATAATATTATATAATTGAAAGACTGCAATAACCGCAGATTTAAAACACAACTGAAGCAACCCAGTATTAAAATAAATATTGGCGAACGTTTACGGACAGACGTCCCTTATGAAGCCAGAGTTAAAAAGAGTTAAAAATTTAAAACGGAGACCAGCTCCAAGGAAGGTGATTAAAACAGTGCAAGGAATCGTCAGAGAGTAAAATGGGAAATGCTCACAGCCAACTCAAGAAGAAGGAAAAAAAAAATGAACATATCGATACAAAATCTACAATAATCTATATATAGTTATATATTTGAACTTTTATATATCGAAACTAGATTTATTTTTTAATCTAAAAGTTTCTCATAATTCTTCACCCAAAAAGTAAGGAGTATCGGCCAAATATCAGCCATATTAACCAATACCGAAACGATACCGATACTATCGGTACATCCCTATTTGAGATGAAGGAACAGAGAGCGATATGTAGTTTGAGAATTGTAGATAGGATCAGAAACGATAGAATAAGGGAGATTTGTGGATGTAGAAGAGGAATGGTTGATTGAGCAGAGGAGTGTGTGTAGAGATAAGATGATTGAAGAGAGGATTGTGCAGAATGCTGAAATCCGATGTTGAGGGAGGTAGAGGGAGAGGAAGACCCAAGTGCAGATGGATGAATGGAGTGAGAGAGATTTTGG
>SEYY01023870.1:105000-117500 GCA_009176605.1 Armadillidium nasatum
CTTGTCTACGGGCACGTTCAGATGTGATGTGCACACTGGGAAGTCTATCGATCTCTCACAATATGTTGAAAGTTTTGATAAATAAGTTTTTATCCAGAGTTCATCGACACGGAAACCGTTGACGATATTTTTCAACTGCAGCTGTTGCAATCCCGTATTTATAAGTGTAGAAATAAGTTTTTTTGAAAATGATAACATTAATGATATTAATAAAAATACTGTTAACTGTAATATTAATGGTAATAATAATAATATTGACAATATTGTTAATAATAAATAACTAGCAATAATATTCAAGGTTAAAATATAAAATACTAATCAAATTGAAATTAATTTTAACAACATTCACAGATTGGTAGTAATAAAAACTAAGCGCGTTATTAATAATAGAAATAAAAATGTTGAGGATTATTATAATGTCATTAATAATAGTAGTAAGAAGGTCACAAATTAATTTTGACAAAAAGCAAAGACAATTTAAAATTTACGATAAGTATAACAGTAGCAGCTTAGCCCGTCTACCGACGCAGAACTTAAGAGTGCTTGACTCGTGCTTGTTGTCTATTATTTGATCACGAATACGGATCCTTGGTAGGAACTACCTTAAAGTTCCCCTCCAAATAGGGCAATGCTCATGAGATGTGAACCTTTTGATTAAAAATGTAAATGAATAATTATTATTATTATAAATATAATCAGATTCTTTTATCATAGTAAAATTTAATTTTATCTTACTATATCGATAATAGTTTCATTAATACGAGTAAAAATAGCATTGTAACTTAAGTTTTTAGAAGTAGAAAACCACACGAGTTTACACAATATTTCTTTTGTAACTTTGGAACACCTTTCTTCTCTATAACAGGGGCGGTAAATTGCTCAAATTTTAACATAAGTAGTACATGAGGGAGTCCTTTTAACGAACTTCTCTTTGATTAACCACAGTAATTGGTGGTAAAGTAATGCAGCTATTTCCTAAAGGATAGTCGACTTAATGGTGGTGGAATGTGAAAGGTCAGTTACCTCGAGCACCTGCTGCTGTGGTACCTATAGAAAAGTGTGCCAACGTCACGTTGCAGAGATAAAAGGTCAAGGGTGAGTGAAAGTAGGGTCCAGTTTCTTATATATTTAAGGCTTAGGCCCAATTCTATCCAAAAGAAGGGTAGAACCGGAACTCCCCTAAATATGAAAACGTTACTCTATACAAGGGAGGATAAGATCCTTATTTAATTGGAGCAACTGTTTGAATGAAGGAAAAAAATTCTCACAACCTGATCAGAACTACCAGTTCCCTTGATGCCTCTTGCATACATTGTAATATGTGGTTTCGAAGACAATTTATTGTACAATTTATTGTTTATGTTCTGACCAAGAATGTTCGTTATTTACTGGTTTTAGAGAAGAGACGTTGAAGGAGATATGAGAGTTTGAATGTGGTGTTGAGGGAGATGTGATGAACTAGAGTTTTTAAAGTCTAGAATTTTGCCAGGTTGAGACGACCTCACTGGAAATCCAATCCATATTAGTAAGAATTGAAAAGAAATGAATTTTATAAGCAACTCGAGATGCAAAAGAATTATCAGATTTGAAATGGGTGAAAGAATGGAGAGTTGAGTCATCGGCATAAGAAGGAACAGAGTTAAAAATGCATCTGAAAAGATTATTGATAAAAAGTCAGAACAGAATTCTGAGGTTTACCACAATTTAAAGAAAGAGGTCACTCCATCAACAGTTGATGATTTGGAATAATCTGACAGAAAACTAGATGTGAGTAAGTAAAGAGAAACATAAAACTGAAAGGAAGTGAGTTTAGGAATTAGTGACATACCACACATGATCAAAAGCTTTGAATATCTTTGAGCGCCACCACACAAACCCCCCCCCCCATTGTTTCTAAGGGTGGAAGACCATAATTCAGATGACAGGAAAGTATAGTCACCAGTTGACCTCATTGTCGAAAACCATACTGATCATCAGAAAGAATGGAATGAAATTAGATGATTCATGAATTGAGAGTTGAGAAGATTCACAAAGATTGGAGACATAACACTAGTGAAAATTATAGGACCATATTCGAGAGGATCAGAATTGTTACCCCTCTTTGGGGTTGGCCAACAAGCCATTTCAGAATTTAAGAAAAGTACTAGTACTGATGCATAGAGAGTAGAGTCGAACTAGGACAGACTCCAAGTTTAGACGTATATTCCCTCAGAATACGAAGAGGAATGCTATCTGGGCTGCTAATCTTAAATCTCAGGATCTCATGTGATCATGTGTAATCACAGGTAGAGACATAGTACATAAGAGAAAGAGTAGGGGGAGGGATGTAGGAATCATTCAAGATAGCATTAGATGAAAAACACTAAGGCCAAAAATATTTTCCTTTTCAGGAGGATTAGCTACTGATACATAGATAAATAATTAGTAATGGGTTACAAAATTACTTAATGATAATAACAATTAGTAATAATGTTAATATTTGTAGTTGTTGAAATAATTATAAAATTAATAACAGTAAAACTTTATTAACTATTTTTATTATTATTAATTTTATATCATCATCATATACAATTAAAATTAATATATATTATATATTATATAATATATATATATATATATATATATATATATATATATATATATATATATATATATATATATATATATATATATATATATATATATATATATATATAAATAAAAAAAAAAAAAAAAAAATTTAATTTTTTAATTTTTATTTTATTTTTTGGTATCCGCTTGCGCGGTGATGATTTATAAGTAAACTATTAAAAAAAAAAAAATATTATTATTATTATTATTATTATTATTATTATTATTGTTGAAGAAGCAGCTGAAATAATGGAGGCTCATCTTGTTACTTCACTGTCAAGCATATATATATATATATATATATATATATATATATATATATATATATATATATATATATATATATATATATATATATATATATATATATATATATATATATATATATATATATATATATATATATTATTATTATATATTATTATTATTATTATTATTATTATTATTGCTGAAAACGCAGACCACAATTATAAACACTATGCCCGTAGTTAAAGACAGACAAATTCTAATACACTGCATTTAAAATTATTTGAGTTAACTTTTAATGAAAATAAGAATGAAGAGTATCCAGACTTAATCTGTAGAGTGCATTAAAGAAGAATCAAGCCGCTAATTAAGTCAATTCAAAGAAACGGAGAGAGATTGTACTCTAATTTGGAATTTAGGTAGTTGATGAATTTAATATTATCAATACTCTTAGAAGATAAATTAAAATTGAATATGAATTAAGTCATTGAGCAAGAGGACGTGTGACATGGAAGGAAAATTCGGAGGACTCTAAACTTGATTGCGCACATTTGTACAATATTCAACTTTGTCTGTAAATTGAGTATAGAAATCATAAGAATGATTAGTAGAGTTTTGCTGCTGTAGGTCTCAAATACATCAAGAACAAATGATGAGGTCTAGAGAAAGGAAGATGATGTTGAAGAAAGTGAAAATTATAAGATAAAAAAACAAACTTTTGAAGAAATATTTTATGTTGAAATCTTTTAATCCATATGGTATCGATTTAGATACCTGAATCTGTAAAATTAGATTCCTCTCTTTTAAATATTACTATTACTTTCAATCTTTTACAGCAAGGTCGGCCCAATTGTTTGTTGTAGACATAGACTTTTAACGTTAAAAACTAGTCGCAATCTACCTCACATTCTCAACATTAACACACTTAAGGGCTCTCCCCTCCTGAACTAATCGATGAAATCTAAAACATAATTAAAATTTAATAATAAATATTTAAGTAAAAGAAACAATTTTAGAATCCTGTAAAATTTTTTAGGGTAGATATCAACATAATAATAAAAAAAAGTCAGGTGATAACTATAAAGTTTACTATGGAAGTCTGTGTCATTGTATCTTTTCAAATGTTGCCAAAGTGTGAATACATACATCTTCTATCGACTAATTATTAAACTTCGTGACAGACCTGTTGGCCATACCTTTCATAAAAATATTTCATTCCTGATCAATAAGTTAGAATCGATGTCGGGAAGTTACCCGAGTTTGCAACGCATTGCTATCGTCGAACTTCACGGACCTCTTTCCTGACCCTTTTTTGAGTTTCAATCCAGTTGATATCGGCTCGAATAGGTCCCAGGGAAACGGGGTGAGGCCCTCCGGGGACCCCCAAACCCCCAAAAAAAATATAAAAATAAATAAATGTAAATCGCGCGCGATTGTAGAAAAAATGAAAATAATAATATATATATATATATATATATATATATATATATATATATATATATATATATATATATATATATATATATATATATATATATATATATATATATATATATATATATATATATATATATATATATATATATGGTGGTCCACCCCACACCCCCTTCCGACGAGGGATTCGCCTGACCGCCGGGGACTCGCGTAGCCGCCGTGTGTTCGCGTGGCCGCCGGGATCCGCTTGTTAAAAAGAAAACCCCGGTTGAATAGGGCTTGCCCTATTCAGATCTTCATTCTTATTATTATTATTTTTCCTCTTTATATTATTATTATTATTTTTCTGCTTTTTGTAACTTTCATCTTTTTGTTATATTTATTATTACGTCATTCTTATATTTCTTTTTTAACAACAAAGTACAAATAAAAATGGGTTTGTAGGAGTAAGGAAAAAAACTTTATTTTTATTTTCATTTTATATATAATATATATATATAATATATAATATATAATATATATATATATATATATATATATATATATATATATATATATATATATATATATATATATATATATATATATATACTAAGAATACATTTATTTCAATTTCTTTATTATATAATTAGAAACTAGGGCATCATTACTAAATAAATTGTTTTTCCACTGTGTGGAGGTATTATATATATATATATATATATATATATATATATATATATATATATATATATATATATATATATATATATATATATATATATATATATATATATATATATATATATATATCATCAGCAGCTGAAACCAAAACCAAATGTTTATGAACTGGAAGTGAAATATAATATGGACAAGTCTTTCTTCGAGAAGGATGGTCAACAACGGAATAGTGTAAGGAAATTATTTAATTTAGTTGTTTTTTTTATCTAAGGCTCAAATTATTTACCTAAATAAATATATTGATAATTAAGTGGTAAGTTTAATTATAAATGAAGTTTTAAGGTTAGTAGTCAAGAGTAATGATACATCTCCAGTTATAAGATATCGATTGTGTCAGTCTGTAATATTATATTGTTTCAAAAGATTGAAAATCAGTGGAGGTAATATTGTCATATTTCAAGCAGCTTTTCCAAGGGAAATGCTTTTTCATTATTTTTTTCTTTTTTTTTTTTTTTAATCTGTTTGAGACTAAATTATTTGGTTTTAGAGATATTATTTTTTTTTTTAAGAGACTTTAAAATGCCAAATTAGTTTACAGGTTAACATTAAGCAAGTTATTAATGTAACTTTTAATCATAAACATCTAAGCTACTTTTTGACAACAAAGGATGTATATTAATAAAGCAAATGTGTTTTAATAATATCTTTATTCAACAGTTTATCTATCAACTTGTTAACTGTCTTTACAAGTAAGTCAAGTTTTTTTACTCGTATTATAAATTTTGCATGAATTTATTCCTTGTATACCACCCATTTTGCCAGTAAATATAACACGAAATGATAGTATGAATCTGCAATCTTTTACTGACATTAGTAGTGGTAATTTTTATATTTTTTTATGCTAAGTTTGTGCTTCTGAGAAATGTTTTCAACCATCAATGCTTGATATCTATGTAATTCAGTGTGCAACTATATTTTTAGTTATGTTTCTATATTGAAAAGAACTTTTTACTAAAAAAGTTTTATCAAATGAAATTTTAAAAATTAAAAAAAATGAATCTTTTAAAATAATGAATCATTATTTAGCTTGTTAACAATATTCATTACTTGATAAGTTTGAAAGTGAGAGAATAAATATTTGTAAATTAAGGCCAAAACTTTATCTGTTGGTAATTTTGGGATCAGAAACAACAACTTTCTACAATAATTTTTAAGCACATAAAATTTTTTACTTCCCAAGAAATGTTCTAGGTTTAAAACAAAATATATATATATATATATATATATATATATATATATATATATATATATATATATATATATATATATATATATATATATATATATATATATATATATATATATGTGAAAAAATGTATTATATGGCTTTAAAAAAGAATATTAGTTGTAGCATCATAGCTAAAACTTGTTATACACTTCAGGTATCCATACTTTGGAGTATCAGCATAGAATGCGACCCTCCATATCGAATCTTCTTGTCCCAACGATTTACAAGAACTTAAAAGATCATGAATCGGTTTTCTCGTATCCAGATGTCAAAGGAGTGAAAAAAAATCTTTTTTTCATAGATCATAATGTTTATGAAAGTCCTGTAAGTAATTGTATGTGGTTTTATATTCATTTGTAATTTTGTGTGAAGAATCTTTGTCTGATAATTTTATAATTGGGGTTATTAAAGCTCTTTCCTAATGCTTTGGTTATTCATCTTGGATGTGATCATTTTACTTAATGCATAATTAAAATAATATTGGGTTACTGAATAGTTTTTAGTTAGAATGGAAGAAAATTTAGTTTAAAATTAATTATATTTTAAAAGACTTTGATTTAAAATTCTTTTAATTTATATTCATTGTTTAATTTGGATTATTAACTCTATTATATTTTAACCCTGGGTGAATAAAGAATTTTTGCGACTTTTCATAATAAAAAAATATTTTTCTCAGCCTGTCCAAGAATTTCAAAGTTACGAAAATCCTCATGAAGCAAAGTTTCTTTTGGGTCTTTGTCGTCATCTTCTTTATCAAGATTACACAAATGATGACATAACTATTATAACACCTTACCTTGGACAATTTCGACTTTTTAAAAAGGTTTGAATATTATTTATTTTTATTTTAATAATGAGACTCCTATACTTAATTCCCAATCTAAATTAAAACCTCAATAATCTGACGTAAAAGAAAATGTTTTATCTCATATTCTTAAATATTCTTAACCTCCTTTCCTTATCATTCTTTTATCCGAATATGAATCTCTAGATTTAAAACAAATAGTAGTTCTGACGATTTCATTAGCAATATATATATATATATATATATATATATATATATATATATATATATATATATATATATATATATCTGCCATTAACTACAAAAAATTGCTTTAAAATACATTCAAATATTAAATCGAATGAATGGAGCGTCATTATTTAATTTAAAAATTTGAATCACCAATATGAAAATATATTACTACATTTCTAATATTATATCTATACCTATATTATTTTAATTTATTCAATACTACTAATATCTTGAGTGATGGCAATTTTAATTTACCAGAATGCAAATCAATACTAGTTTTCTTTTTGTCAGACCTGATGATAGAAAATATGTATTCTTTCATTCCATTTTGTCAAATTTCAATTTTAATACTCTAGACTTTTTTTCATTTTTGATTTCTCGGATCTCTTATTTGTTAAGATTTCTTCTACTATCAATAAAGATATTAATTATCGCTAATTAATGAGGTTATACTATATATATATATATATATATATATATATATATATATATATATATATATATATATATATATATATATATATATATATATATATATATATATATATATGTGAGCGAAGCTCCGCAAAAAGCACAACTTTTCACAACTGCAACCGCATTATTTAAAAAAAAATAACCGAGGTTATGGAAATTTCTAAAACTGCAACAGCTGTTATGGAAATGTGGTTTTGCAGTTTTCGCTTCTGAAAAAAATTGGAAACAAATTTAACTTTTTTTTGCTTATCGTACAGTATATATATATATATATATATATATATATATATATATATATATATATATATATATATATATATATAATATATATTATATATATATATATATATATATATATATATATATGTGTGTGTGTGTGTAGAGAGTCAACTATGCCCAACTCATATTGAGTTGCATGAATCGCGTGTGAGTTAGCTTCTCATAGTTGTCGAATCGAAATTTGGAGGGAACCCCACGAGGCTTCAAAAATTTTGAATTCTCTCAAAAGGCCACCATATATATATATATATATATATATATATATATATATATATATATATATATATATATATATATATATATATATATATATATATATATATGATGGTGCGAAGCTTCTCAACCGCGGTTCTAGCCTTTTAAACAACCACAAAATAACCGTTGTTGCCAATTTCAGCCTCGCTCCAAGCACACAACACACACACACACATATTATATATATATATATATATATATATATATATATATATATATATATATATATATATATTATATATATATATATATATATATATATATATATATATATATATATATATATATGATGGAGTGAAGTATATTATCGGCAGTATATATATTTTTTTAATCGGTATCGGTATCGGTAAAGCCTTTTTGGACAACCGCAAAATAGGTATCGTAGTTGTATCGGCAATTTTCAGCCTCACTCCATCAGTATCGCGTATCGCGTAAAACATTTTGTTATCGCTCCATCCAATATATATATATATATATATATATATATATATATATATATATATATATATATATATATATATATATATATATATATATATATATATATATATATATATATATATATATATATATATATATATATATATATATATATATATATATATCAGTTACAAAACGAATCCGAATTTGATGAGTGCAGAGAAGTACGCATATGCGTTTTAGACAATTATCAAGGTGAAGAGAGCAATATAATATTATTGTCACTTGTGCGGAGCAATGAAGAAAAGAAAGTTGGTTTTATGAAAATAGACAACAGAGTCAATGTTGCTCTTTCGCGGGCCAAACATGGAATGTTTATTATTGGTAATATGAGTCAAATGGCGGAGGCCAGTGAGCTGTGGAAAGAAATTAATAAGAAACTAATTGATGGATCTAATATTGGTCCAGAGTTACATCTGGATTGTTATAGTCATCCTTCTAAAATAATCACTATAAAATCTTACGAAGAATTCTTACAGAAGAGTCCTGAAGGAGGCTGCGAATTACCTTGTACAGTCGCTCTTCCCAAATGTGGACACAATTGTCCTATGCAATATTGCCATGGATTTGATAGGGAACATTTGTATTTTCGTTGTGTAGAACCATGCCTTAAAACTTGTGAATTAGGCCATCATTGTCCAGAAAAATGTTTTGAAAAGTGTCCCCCGTGCAGAGTTCTAGTCGATAAAGTACTGCCATGTCACCATACACACAACATTCTGTGTTTTATTCCACCTGATGATTATAATTGTCCTACCATAGTTGAAAAGATACTTCCCGTCTGTAAACATTCTTTGAACGTAGCTTGTTATGAAAACATCAATGATGTTAAATGTAAAGAGCCTTGTACCATTCGTCTCGATTGTGGCCATAAATGCAATTTAAACTGTCATCCAACAGATGATCCAAACCATAAAAAATATCGTTGCCAAGCTCCTTGTGAAAAAATTCCAAAAAATTGTGAGTTTGATCACAAATGCTCAAAACCTTGCTCGAGCTCTTGTGGGACATGCGAAATGCTCATAGATCGACAGTTAAAATGTGGTCATGTATTGAAAAATGTAAAGTGCCTAGTACCTGAAAATATGATTAAATGTGGAAATAAATGTGAACAGATTTTGGATTGTGGTCATAAATGCCCTAAGTCATGTTATCAGAAATGTGGGGATTGTATAGAGAAAGTATCAAAAGTTGTGCCAGGATGCAAACATACTGCAGAAGTAAGTTTTAAGTATTTGATTTATTTTTCCTTGTGACTTATTTATTTATTATTAAAAATGAAAATTTTTGATTTATTGGTTTATTTTGATTTCTTTATGTTTGCTGCTTAATATGTAATTCTAATGTAATGTTTTAATACCCTATGAAATAGGTACCTTGTAGTGTATTACCAAGCGAGAAGTTTTGCTTTGGAAATTGTGTGAAGAAACTTCCTTGTGGACATCAGTGTCGTATGAAATGTCATGAAAAATGCTCATCAAAATGTTTGCGTTCGGTAGAGAGCAAGTTCAATTGTCCAAAGAATCATCCATTGAAAATGCCTTGCTATATAAATGAAAGTCTTGATAAGTTATCTACAAACCCACAAGGTAAATTGTGTATATACGAAAATATTACAATTTTCACCATTGGGTTAGGATGGGTAAGAGGGATTAGAGGTAAACGCCTTTTTAATTGTTTCTCACTCCTACAGTTAAAGTTAATAAAAAATAAATTATTTTTAATATTAAAAACAATTTTAATGAGATTTAGAAGAAAATACAAAAGCATTTGTAAAGATAGATCTACAATTAATGTTAGATTATAACAAAAATGTACCAAAATTTAGATTATAACAAAAATGTACCAAAATTTATAGTTATTATATATAATATACCTTCGATACCACAAATAAAGTATAGCAAATTGCATTAATATAGTAAGTCATTAAAATACGAATGTAGCTAGATCATTTTGCCAAAATGTTTGTGCCTAGCATTCAGTATTCTGCAACATTAATATATTATAGATATACTATAATTTAAATCCTTTATTTACATTATTTTATTTAATTTAATATTTAACTTTTTATTATTGACCGAATGTAGCCAGATCAATTTTGCCTTAAAGACTATTTAGATTTCAGATACATTAATGTTAAAGGAAGTTATACAAATTAATTTATTAATAAGTTAACTTTCTAAAATTGTACTTAAGTTTCACTCACTTGCTAATATTGTTTTATTAAAATTAGGTCTATATTTATGCTTGAATGTTATTATAGGTCATTAAATAATTAGTATTCTATTTCAAAGTTTGAGAATATAGAATAAATTCTGCCATAAAAGGTTAGCCCGAAACTATTGTCGTTAAGTAAACTATATGTTAAGCTATTTAAAAGATTTGTTTTAAGTTATTGCTTGTAAATATGTTTATTTAAGCTTCGAATGTGGCTAGATTGTTTTGGTATAAAGCGTTATCTAGCATTCGGTATATATGAAGTTATTATATTATTATTATTATTATTATTATTATTATTATTATTATTGTATTAAGTTCACACAAATAAATAAATCAACAAACACCAATTTACAAAAGTTTAAGTAAAGGAAAACTTTACAAACTATGAAAATTGATTCAAACTCTTAAACATTTAAGTTGTATGAATCAAACTTTTTTAAAGATTAATCACTTTGTCATAAATTTCTGAAATATTTTCGTGATTTAGATATTTAATTCGAATGATATGTTCTTGGGAATATTTCAACAAATAATCAGTAACACATTTTGTAAACCTTATTCGTAACAGTTTCAAATATTTATAGAAAATATAAAAGGCTTGGTTTAAAAAATTTCTTATTGACAATTTTTTTCTGAAGATTTTTAATTTCTGAATTTTTATGTAAGCTAATTTTTATTCTTGACTTTATTCGGCATAACAAAGATCAACATTTCAGAGCGACAAAGTTAGCAATACGCCTCTTTTATTACATTATCAAGACCAGAATCAAAAACAAATGGGCCTATAATCATCATCTTCTTGAAAACTCGCAAATGGAAGGTGGTAGTCCCACTAACTATTATTTTGAATTAGGCTACCTTCTAAATTTCTGTCAAATAATATAGTGAATCGATTTTCACCATCTATCTGTGAACTGATTCCTTTCAGTTTATATTCAAGACTCAAGTATTTTGTATAAGTTTTACGGATATGAGACCATCTGGCAAACCAGTTGTACATTTTTATCACAATTAGCACACATAAATCTTAAGAAAATTTGAATGATGTTTGTTGCAGGTCTGTATCTCATACTGGTTTCGAGGATGACTCCAAACTTACGTCAAAAAGGCCGGTTTTCAGATAGTAGTCCAATGTCAGCTTGGAATATCTAGACTCTTATGGTATTTTCATGCATTGTATTTATACCATTTTAAATCTCTTGAATACCTTTACAACATTTGTTTTCAATTTTTACATTAGAGGTCACAAAAAAGTTGACCTTCACATGACTCTGGCTAAAACATATTTCGATTTTTGTTTTTCAAACCGAAGCCATTCATCGGTATACATGTATGCTTAATCTATTTATGTGTATGTAATTTATACATACCGTATTTCAGTTACTTTCAATTTTGAAGTGATGTTCATTTCATTCAAGGTAGCTTATAGACCTGCTTATAATAATAGAAACTAAACCTTAATATTCTGTAATGTGAGAAGATTTGAGTAGTTTGTGCAGCACCCTACCTATAACCCTG
>SEYY01023870.1:120000-126248 GCA_009176605.1 Armadillidium nasatum
TTTATAAACGAACGATTATGTAAAACATTGCAATTTTAAATATTTTAAAAACTTAAATAATTAATTTCGAGAATATCTAATCTATATATGACATATTTTGGGAGAGGGAGGAAAAAGTTCCCCAGCACATAACATCATACCTCGTCGTCTATACATTCATTACTCATGACCGCATTTTTAAGTTAATGAATTATGGAACATTTTTCTTCACTTACACTAAATGATGAAAGGGTCCATTAAAACATTCTCCAAATTTAAAGTCACCACATGCATCAAACTCACCTCTTTCATCCTTCCAACATGTCAATTTTGTGCTAGACGCACTGAAATACCAGTGGATAAATACAGGCATAATACATAGAGTTGTGATATATATATATATATATATATATATATATATATATATATATATATATATATATATATATATATATATATATATATATATATATATATATATATATATATATATATATATATATAATATACAATTAATGTTAGTTATAATATAGTGTATTTATATTTTTTTTAAAGTTTGTCGTTTCCAACTTCTTCCTTTATTTCTTTTTTCAGATGTTGGAGAATACTGCGATGAAAAATGCGGAGAGACTTTAAAATGCGGACATTTGTGCAAAGGAAAATGTGGAGAATGTTTAAATGGACGTGTTCATTTAGTGTGTGAAGAAAAATGTTCCAAAACTTTAATTTGTGGCCATGTGTAAGTTTTACCGTAATTGTTTTATTTTTTATCTATTTTTTAATTTTCAGAAATAATTTCTCTCCTCTTCATTGAGATGTCCAAGTGCTGATGCTTTCGAAGTTCAGTAATTTTTTCTCCATGAGTGGTACATAAAATGCTGAGAGTGGGCAAGTCTTTTCCTCTTGTCACGGACCTGTCGTATCCGAGAAATTTTGTTTTGCTGACATTCTACCAACGGATTTTTGAAGAAAATTGGCAGCTGTTGTGAAGAGCATTTCATTTTTCTTTAATGAATGTTGATTTATGGTTATTTGTTAAACTTTGCCGTTTACTGTGGTATTTCTCACTTTAAAAAAGTTTCTTTAGAGTTTAGTGCTTTAGATTATGAATAAGTTGGGACTCTTTCTCTCCAATTCAGTTTATATATTGCTATATAAAAAGATACAACCAATCAAGATTTTTGGGAATACATTTTAAAATTAGTTTAATAAACTAATATGGCATGCCTATTCGTTTACATTGAAATTACTCGAAATGAGTTTCAAATTATTTAAAATTCGTAGTAAGAACAAAATGCATGTTATTGTTATCATCAACATCAAATACTTAACTGGTATACAGTAAATAGATCTTAATTTTTAAATAAGGTTAAATCATTTCTATAATTTAAACAATATCAATCTTGTTTTTCGGGTGAATATATATGTGTAATACTAATAGGACTGTCAATGTAAGTTTAAAATTTCGACCTGGTTCAGATTAAAACACTAGAATCATAGATATTTAGTTTTTTTCATGCAGTTATAAATGGCAATCTTTATCTCTTCGCCTAATCTCATAAAGCAAAGGAATTTCCGTGTTTTTTTTCGTAACCTTCAAAATTTACCTTAAATTCCCTCATATAAAATAAATGCTTTTGATCTTTAATGGTTTCAAGCTTTTGTACTATTGTATCATCGTTTTGTATTTTCTGATAAAGAGAGCTCAGAGATTCACATGAAACCCACTAGAGTAGAGGCAAACTTGTTTCAAAATTAATTGTTCTCTGAGTCAGAAACATTGCTTTTGAAAAGTGTAATTCAAAAGAAAATTGTCTTCAGTCTTCACCTCTTAAGTGCATGAAACAAAGAAAGCGAAAATTTGACCAAAAAAATTCAGAGTTTTTTGTAAAGCAAAGTCATCGAGGCCTCCATAAAGAAGAGCATACTCTAACAGAGTTCAGAAAAGCATTGCTCAATGTAATAGCAATAATATAAGAAGACAAATGCGATAATTTCGTTACTAGAGTAAGATGTTGGATAAGGGTTAGTAAGGAAGTTGATTAGCCTAAATGCCCAAAAGCGTTACATGTATGGTTCCACCACAAAGGCGTAATGAGCACTCCAGATAAGAACTGGTTGTGAAATAATGCATGGACTGCACTTAAGACGAGGTGAAGAAGTTCCAAAATCGCTTTACAACTACGAACTATTTAGAAACATGCTTAGTAAGAAAAACTCAATTCTCCAACAAAACCGACGGGCAAAAATATGATAAGAAATTAAGGACAGTGGCTAGTTTTAGAAGTAAAATAATATTGATGGATATGTAGTTTGCTCTCAATTTTATCCAGCTTATCTCTAACATATTCTATTTGTTCTGCTGATTATTTGACTTACTTAATGTACTTGGTGGAGAAATTATTTTCCTCTAATAAATTAGTTTTTGTTCTTTTCGCTTTTTTATTGACAACTAAAAATTTATCGATTTATTTTTTTTAAGCCCTTTTTCCCCATTTTCATCGATCAATTAATTGTTCCATGTATATTTTACTGAATATTCTTAAACTATACCAAATTAACAGATTTGAAAGTTGCCAGGCCAGTTACTTTTAAAAAAATTTATTTAAATTTTTTTTTTTTTTTTTTTTTTTAATAAAGATACTTTGATCTAAAGCAGTTCCATTATGTTTTCTACATTAAAAAAAGTATCAATACTATGAAAAAAAATAAATGTGAATTTATTCTATTAAATTGTCTCACTTTTAGATGTACACATGCTTGTAGTTCTTGTTGCTCATCTTGTGAAAAACTTATTTCTTGGAACTGTCCTCATCAGAGAGTGAAACTCGTCTGTGGGAGAAGATTTAGAAGTTGTAAGGTAAGACTTCTTATCTATTAATAAAGTGGAATTAAATATATATTGCATATACCTATTTCTTTCCAAAGTATGTACCAAAGTTTTTCTCATAAAGGAGACATTCGCCTCTTGATTTAAAATATTAAGTATTGAAGCCCAGAACGATCGTATAGAAATTATTAATAATTAACATTAATATTAACATTCAACAGATTTAATTTAGAAGGAAATAACCTCTCTCACTCTAACCAAATATGGTCTTATCTCTCTAATTTGTCCTATCTACAGTTCACGAATAATAATAATGGGAAGATTTGCATCTTTCTGAAATATTTACGCCTCGAAGTTAGATTAAAGAAAATCTAGAGTGTACTTCCTTCTTTGTTTCTCCTCCGATTTAAAATTCCATTGTGGAATTTTGAAGCACGTCTGAATAATTTTGTTAACTGTCTTCATTTTACACAAGTTTTATGAAAACTATATATATATATATAATATATATATATATATATATATATATATATATATATATATATATATATATATATATATATATATATATATATATATATATATATATATATATATATATATATATATATATAACAGAAACTTTGTACTAGAGGGTGTGTTCATTCTGCTTGTAAAGCCAAATGTGGAGAGCCATGTAGCTTCAATCCTTGCACAGAATCTTGTCCTGAAAAATTAAAATGTGGTCATGCCTGCATCGGATATTGTGGTGACAAATGTCCCAAACTGTGTTTTGTTTGTGACAAAGATGAAGTTGAAACTCTTACAAAAAGCAAAAATGATTCTAATACCAGGTATGGTTTCGGAAAAGTTATTTTTTAGTTCTTTTTATAGTAGGTACTGCAATTGATGGTATTTTTTGTTTAAATTATTTATCAGCAGTTTTATCCAAATTCCATTTATTAAAAGAATTTTCAAAAAATGCTAATTAGCATTTTTAATGTACGACTAATTCCGCGTCCGTTCTCCGTCTGAACTTTGTTTCAAGTTTTGAAGTATTATTTTCATTTACATTTTTTGTTACCATATATGTAGATTTTTATTTATTTTTTTCCATTTTTTGTCTCTTTGAACTTTTTGTTTTAACAAAAGATTGTTTCTAACGATAAAATGTCTTCAAATAGTTTTCATGCATTTTTATTATTTTAAAATTATTCACATAATTATAATATAGTTTTATCATTATTTTTGTGCAACATTTTATTTATTTCATTTTAGTTTTTAGCTGAAAAGGAATACTTTGGCTTTCAAACGTCATATTAAAATATGTTCTTTTTGGTGGCCTTAATTTCCATCCTTTTATATATATATATATATATATATATATATATATATATATATATATATATATATATATATATATATATATATATATATATATATATATATATATATATATATATATATATATATATATATATATAGGTTTGTTATCCTTGAGGATTGTGGTCATGTATTTGAGGGAGTTTGGATGGACAATTGGATGAACTCATCAACAAATGAAGGAAAATCGGAAATTGGGATGAAGACTTGTCCAAAATGCCACGTTCTGATCATTAACACACAAAGATATTGGAACGCAACGCATAAAAATTATGAGAGTATTTTGGATGCGTACAGTAATTTTCATCAATATAGTTTGAAATTTAAAAAGCAAGATCTTGTTGCAAGTTTGATAGGTATATATATATATATATATATATATATATATATATATATATATATATATATATATATATATATATATATATATATATATATATATATATATATATATATATATATATATATATATATATATATATGGCACTTTTGACTGCGAAATGGCATGTCAGCCTTTGATTTGAAATTACAACTCAAGCTCGACCAGACCGACCTCACGCTCTTTCATGAGATCAATATTTGCAATGTTGCAAGCCAGGCTCCTTCCTGACCTCTTTATGACTGTTCAACCCCACTCCGGAGAGATGTATACCCCCTTTTGGGAAAGGGTAGTGGCGTATCCACTAGCACCCCATTTTTTCTCATGCCTTTTTCTGACAACTTTTTAAGGGTGGTGGTGTAGCCCAGCACCACATTTTCTCTAATTCTTTCTTGACCACATTTTGATTATTTGTCGTTATTCACTTTTCTTTCTTGTCTTGAAATTATTTTGGTTGCGTAGCTTCCAAGATTTGGATTCTTTGAGAGACAGTACTCCCAACCCCCCCAGACTGATTCTTAAACCCAATTGAACGTTCTGGACCTCACCTACTTAATTTTAGAGGAATCCTCTCAATCAATCCCCCGCTCACAGCCCTTCTCATACACATTCCTGGTTTGTTTCCTAGACATGAACGAAAGCACGAGCCGTAGCAGCCCCTCCCGTCTTTGAGTGCCGGGAGGCGCAAAGATTTTTTTTGTTATAAAGAACATCATGTGATTTCGTGTTAATGTCAAAGGAAGTTGGGAAACTGATAAAGGGAATGTGTTTTAGATTTTACCAGTTTAATACAAGTAAAATTGAGCATACAGTTGGAAAGTGAAAGAATGAGACTGTGCAGAAAAGCGTATAGCTCGAGTCTATCTCTGTGGACTAGGTATGCGACGCGAGTTCAGAAGAGTAGTGTCTGTTGTAACAGATATAGTATAGAGAGAATTACGCAACAATTCGGTAGGCAGAAAAAGACTGAAGAGAATTAGTGACCTTTCCAAGAAAGATCACATTAACAGTTTTTAAACAAATTACTAAGAGGTTATGGTGTTCACCCCTGTTTGGAGTACGCATCGTACATCTGAGGTGGTTCAACCCAAGCATCTCTCCTTGAAAAGGTAGAGTCTAGGAGTTTTCGTCTTATCAACTCTCGCTCACTCTAATTCTCTCCAGTCTCTTTCTGCACGTCAAATTGTTACGTCACTCTCTCTATACTTTCACCATTACAATGGCCACTGCCCTTTTGAACTTTCTGATCGCAAGCCTCCCCCATTGACAAGGGCTCGTGCGACACGTCTTTCTACACAGTCTCATCCTTTCTCTGTCCACCTCTCTGACTCTAGACTTAACCGCTATCTTCAATCTTGCATGTAGTCTACTGTTAAAGTCTGGAACACACACCCTTTATCAATTTTCCCAACTTCCTATGATTTACACACCTTCAAACGCTGTGTATTGGGACATGTCGTCCTTTAACTTTTTCCAGATTTCCGACCTTTTCCCCAACTTTGGTGAAAATTTTAGTAGGACTCTGGCCTTTGCCTACCGAAGATGGGGGAAAATATATATATATATATATATATATATATATATATATATATATATATATATATATATATATATATATATATATATATATATATATATATATATATATATATACTACTCTGGTGGGCAATGGCCAGATACCTACCCGAGAAAGGAGCA
>SEYY01023871.1:0-5000 GCA_009176605.1 Armadillidium nasatum
ACAATTTTTAAACTTTGAATTATAACTTTAAAGTGAGAGATGAACTTCTAACCTGCTTCACCGTTTTCCGTTCATCTTGCTTTAACAACAGCTAATTAATTGCAAAAGTTACGATGCTTAATTTGAAATAACGTCCATCAATGTCGGTACTTTTAAGAGAATTAGTAAGAGTATAATTGGTGCCATCTTCTTTAACAGAATAATTTTTAATGAGAATTGTTTTTATTCTCTTTCAAAATTGAAATGCTATTATTTGAAGTGTCAATACTGAGGAGGAACCCACGTTAAAGCGAAAAAAATAGAAGCTTGTCGAATTTTGATCGGAAATCTCATGTACAGTGGCTGAATTTAAAAATAAAAAAAAAATACTACCTGTGAGTGTATATTAATAAGATTGATTGTAAGAAATAGGAATATAATCCAGGCCTTCAGTTAAGGCTAGACAGTAGACATTATACGAAACTGCATAAAGTTTATAAAAAATGTAGGAAGTAATATGGGTTCTGATGATAGGGACAGACTCTGCGGTGGTTACAATATCAAGTTACTGTAGTTAAATGCAGTTATAACATCAAAGTCTTGTACATGAAGAATGAGTCTGGATCAACTATTTGGTACGAGATTTTTGTCTGTACAGTAAACAAATACTTCTGAAGTTAACATGCTTTCATTACAAGTTTTTAATTTTCCATATAAAAGACATATTAGGATGATTATTTTAAATTTTATTCAGAGATTTTTTTTTAACAATCACAAGACTCAGATTATCAAATAACATGCTTATTTTTCGTAGACGGCTGTACAGTTTGTACGACACATCTGGTCATTGGCCTTTCCCTGTTGCAATATTTCCTACACCAATTTGTGAAGAAAATAATGTTTTCGTCTAGCCAGTCAGTTGCAACAAATGCGACTACACTAAACGTTGTAATAAATTGTGCAGGAACTTAGTCTGGCCGTACCTTACAGTGAAATAAGAAGAGAGAGTGGAATGCTCACAAGGATTGGATGACAACCAATGGAAGACAGTTCTTTGGTCAGATGAATCTACATCTACATTCACACTGTTCCCAACCTCCGGCCAAGTTTACGTGTGGAGAACTCTATCCCAGACCTATAATCAGGATTGTTTTATGCCATGATTGAAGAACGAAGAAGGGTTCGTCATTGGATTTATTCTTATAGCAAGCTTTAATCTTGTAATAAGAGCATATAAACACTCATATTATATTATTCTGCAGTACCCATTATCACTATGCACGACAATGTAACTCTGAAGGATTACATACAAATTTGGGGTTCATTCCATAGTGCATGGTGCTATTTTCAAAGATGAAAGAGAACAATTCATACATTTCATGTTGTCCAGTCTTGGTATGATGAGCATGAAGATATGGTTTCATCGTCTTTTCTGGTCCCCACAATCACAATACCTTTATATCCAAGAGTCCCTATGGTCGTTATTGAAGAACAGGGTTCGGGATCCTGAACTATCATCAGCACCCTACAGGAACGTGGTATAGCTTTACATGAGGAATGCCTTAACATACCATTATGCACCATCCAGGATTTATATTTGTCCATCCCAGAAGAATTCAGGCGATCATGAGGAGAAAGATGTTCACACACATTATGTTTCAATATATATATTATTATATATATATATATATATATATATATTATATATATATTAATATATATTATAATATAATATATATATTATATATATAATATTATATAATATATTATATATATATATATATATATATATTAAATTATTATATATAATCCAATTGGCAAAATTGGTAATTTACCTAATCATTAATATATATGTGAAGCTTATATTTTGGCCATATAACTTTACTCCTGAAAAGTAGAACAAAGTCACAATACTCGTTATTGTTCTTTAATTAAGATAGAACACCAACGGTTCTTAATTTTCAATAAAATCATAATAGAATTAAGAACAATGAATATTAGAGTGAAATACAGCTCATTAACTTCAATAAAGAATAATTAAATGCATTGAATATATATTATATATATATATATATATATTATATATATATATTATATATATATATATAATATCTAATATTATATATATATATTATAATTGTTATTATTTTTTTATTATTATTATATTTGCCGTCTTCCATGCTCAAACGTAGGTGATTAGCTTACGTGCTTGAGGGTGCCGGATCGATCTCACTTCTGGATCCAAGGTATATAGTACCTAGTATATATATATATATATAGATATAATATATATATAATATAATATATATATATATATATATATATATATAATATATATATATATATATATATAATATTATATATATATTATATTTAGTGATGGCATCCGGCATGATGAGGATGCTCCGCATTGTCCGCACTTACGTAATCTATATCATCCGCATCCGCATTTTGAAAATTCAACATCCGCATCCGCATCGCACTTTCGAAAATTCCACATCTGCATCAAGCACTTGACATTTCAAATCCGCATGCAACCACACTTACGAAAATTGACATCATCATCCGTTTTCGAAAATTCAACATACAAATGAGAAAATTGACATGCGATTTTACTAATATAATATATATATATATATATATATTATATGCGAATTGTACATCAAGAGTGAGGGTGAAGAGGAACTATTGGATTGGTTTAGCAAAGGAATGGGATTGAGACAAGGGTGTGTAATTCGCCATGTTATTTAATCTATTAATGGATTGTGTAGTAGAGAAATGGAGAGAGAAGGGAATGGTATTAGGTTAGAAATATGGAGGTGAATGGATGTGAAGTTTTACTTTTCCAGATGATGAGTGTTGGTTGCAAATCTGGAGAAAAAATGAAAATACTTGTGAGAGAGTTTTAAGGGAATTTCTAGCATGGAAATGAGTTATTCCAGCGAGAGTAAAGTTATCAGTATTGGAGTTGGGATGAGGAGATGTAGAAGGAAGAATGAAAAGGTGGGGAGATGGAAACTTGTGAAGGTCGAAAATTCAAATATTTGGAATGTTGGTTGAAGTAAGGTGGGAAGGAAAAAGAAATAAAGAATAGAGTGGGGGTGAGAATGAAAGTGTTGGGGGGCCTAAGGAAGTATGGAGAAAGGAAAATTTCGAAAGAAATAAAATAAAAGTTGAATAATGTGTTAATCCTGTATTGGATGGTGTGTAAAAGGTGATAAGTGGTCGAGAGGAAATTTGAATGTCTTTGAGATTAAAGGTTTGCGAACATAGGTAAATTGAGAAAATTGATAGATTAGAAATGAAAGAATAAGGAGAATGTTAAATGGAGAAAGGTGTAGTTGATGGAGCGGAGGAGGTGTGCGTAAAATGGGTTAGACATATGCTAGAATGATGGGACAGATGGTGGGCAAGATACTTAGATCGAGTGGATGGTGGTGGGGAGGGGAAGGCCGAAGTGGAGATGGATGGATGGAGTGAGAGAGATCTTTGTGGAAGAATTTGAGTTAGAAGAGGGTAGAAGACTTACGGAGAACAGTGGGATGGAGGCGGTGGTGAAAGGGTTGAAAGTAAGAATGGTATGTTAGTAAATTGTGGAGGGCACCCCCACGAAAGTGGGAAAGGTGTAGTGAAAAAAAAAAAAAAACAAAATATATATATATATATATATATATAATATATATATATATATATATATATATATATTATATATATATTAGTGATGGCATACGCATTCAATGCCATTAAAATTAAACATCCGCATCCGCATTCGCACTTTTCGAAAATTCAACATCCGTATCCGCATTCTGCGCTTCGAAAATTTAACATCCGCATCCGCACTTCTCCAAAATTCGACATCCGCATCCCCGAATCCATCACTAATATAATATATTATATATATATATATATAAATATATATATATATATATATATATATATATATATATATATATATATATATATATATATATATATATATATATATATATATATATATATATATATATATATATATATCAAAAACCTGAATTTGTTGACTACTTATCATAAGAGTTTCCTGTGCCAACTGTTTTGAGTTTTTGTCTACCAGTTTCCTCCTTCAATTATTCAAATTTCATCTTCCAAATTTCAAACAGTTAATTTTGTGACGTTTTGGATGATGAAATTGCTATATAATATCTAACTTGACTATCTATTGTCATTTCTTTAAGTATGTGACCTGCCCATTTTCATTTCTATTGTTTGATAATAATAATAATATAATAATAATAATAATAATAATAATAATAATAATAATAATATAATCGGTGGCTATGCAAACTGCGCACAGTAATACTGCAAACGTAAATTCTTTGATCTCATAAAGCGAAGTAATGATATTTGAAATAAATAATAAGAAAATACTAAATTGAAGAATTTAAGCTATTTCATTAGTAAAGGAAACAACAGTGTATAATTTTAAATTTTCGAATACTATTTTTTAAAGCTTAAAACATTTTGTTTTGAGAGATGTTGCAAATGTCATCTAAAAAATTCCAAGGGGAAGATTGTAAATAATATCAAATGAATAAACTACTGAAAATTTAACTAAATTTTCTTTTTTAGTTATATAATGAAGACTCTTGTTATTGTATTCAGTATTTTATTAGAGGGCGTATAAACAGCGCTTCTTCAATTTGTACATTGTTGAATATAATTCTTAAATAATAAATAAACACAGGGTCTAATTTTGTGATTCCTGTAACGAACGGTATTTCTTGTTTGATTTAATTAACAGAGTCAGGAGCCTTATATTTGCTTTTCAATCTCAAAACTTTTAAGCACGTCATTAGTCTGCCGAATGCGTGTCTTGATGGGGGACGAGATTGAACATTAAATGGTAGTAACTCCTAATAACCAATAGACAAAAGAATAACTCAAAAAACATCTTTACTCTCTACCAAACTTTCTTTTCTTGGACATTAAACAATAACGTAATGATGTTTATATTTTCTCTAGTAAAAATTTAAATCTCATAACTT
>SEYY01023871.1:15000-20000 GCA_009176605.1 Armadillidium nasatum
AACTTATTAATCCTCATTCAAAGAAAATTTGGTTAATTATTTGCGGGATTGTATTTATGGTTTCTAAAACATTATTTAAAGAACGTGGATCTATTTTTACCATCGGAAAAAATGTGGTATTACATCAGGGTGATTCACAATCAAATAACAGGGATGACTAAAGAAAGAAAGAAAGAAAGAGAGAGAGAGGATGTGCAGTTAACTGACAAGTTAAAAGAAAAGTCAGAGTGTATGCAAGATGTTGAGAAACGAATGGAGAAGAAGATGGCATTGAAAATGAATGAAATGTTAAGTAGTAAATTTGCAAATGTAAATGAGATGGCGAACGCTGGTAGGAAAGTTACTTCTACTCCTATTGAAGAGGGTAGAAAGGTTGACTTTGGTTTGAATGATATTGGTAAAAAAGATCAGGCCAAACCAAGAGTAGAGAAAAAGAAAAAGAAAACATCTAAGAATAGAAGACATGAAAGGAAAATGAATTTGAATAAGGGTAAGAGCATTGATTCCTTATAATCAAGTTTTGTTGATAGTGAGAATGAAAATGAAGAGAAAGAGTCGGAGGATCAATCAATTGACAGTGACTATGATGCGAAAAGCATTTTAATTAGAGATATTCCAAAAATCAATTAATTTAATGTGTATGGAATAAAAGATGTCAATAAATTTTTTAAGGAGTATGAAAGTTATTGTAAAGATAAATTTAATGAAAATAAAGGATTTTGTGTGAAAGAATTGGGTGAGTTTCTAGAAGGTCGAATATTAGAATTTTATAAGGCGGTAGTGAGCTTAGGTGAACCTAAGGATGAAGTAGTAAAGCAAAGAATTACAGATCAGGTCAGAAGAGTGAAAGGGTTAATAAAATATAGAAAAGTGAAGGATTTTGATAAAGTGAGAATGGGTAAGAATGAAAGGCTAGATATGTATGCCCATAGATTGGAGACATTAGCAGGAAAGAAATTTGGTAATGAAGATGTGAATGATAATAAGATACTTATGAAAAAGTTTTTGGAATTCACTCCAGCATCGATAGCAGAGCTTATAAATGCTAGGGGAAAAGAAAATATGAGATGGGCCTGTAAAAGATTGAAATGGGAGGATGTGTTAGAGATTGTTGAGGATAGAGAGTTTGATGTGAATGAGAAAAATGACAAGGAACAAATGCAGGTATTCAGTGGAAGATTAGAAAATAAGGGGCAACCATCACAGTATAAATCTTACAGAGATGCTCTGAGGGCAAACCCTAATGAAGTTATGGTGAAATTTTTAGAAGATTTTTATGGAGATAGTCCACAAAGGTAGTGTGAATGGTTAATCCAAATAGGAAAATGAATGAAAATGTTATGGGTAAAACCTAAAGTGGTTAGTTTAATAAGGTTAATGTTAATGAAAGGAATGCAGATGTCAATGTCCAAAATAGGGTAGTAACATGTTTTAGGTGTGGAAAAGTTGGACATGAGAGATTTGAATGTAGGTGGGTGAGGGGTACATATTTTAGTTGTGGACAGATGGGACATTTGGAGATTAATTGTAATTATCCTCAATCGGCAGGGTTTAGAAGGTGTGTGGGTTTGGATCATTCAGTACGGGATTGTCCTCAAGGTGTAAGAATGATGAGAACTGTATGTGGTAATTGTGGTCAAGATGGACATTTTGCTAGGACGTGTAGAGCACCAAGAAGTACCTATACACAGTGTGGAAAGGTCAGACATATGGTTTTGGGCTAAGCCATTAGTCCCTAAGTGGGGGAGGAGATGAAAAGTACAAAAGGGATGAATATACCCCGCCGAAGGAGGGGGAATTCAATCCTAAAGTGGGTTAAGGAAAAAGCCTGAAAAATGAGGTGCTGCGGCTATGCCACCAACTGCTAAGGGGAGTGTATAATGAGTTAAGGAGGTGAGGGAGAGAGATGGTATATATCCCTCCGTTTGGGGTTGAACCTTCAAAAAGGGTTCAGGAATGAGCATAAAAAGGGGTGCTGTGGCTACGCCGCCAAACCCTCACTGGTAGAGGTGGAAGGAAAGGGGAGAGAGAGATGTTGTATATCGGGTCAGGTCAGGGATCCGTGATCCACAAAAGGTTCATTCAAGAAAGTGGAACGCTATGGCTGTGCTGTTTGCCCCTAACGGGGGAAGGGGGTTTGCTAGGGAGGGAGTGAGTGCTCTCTCTCTCTCTCTCTCTCTCTCTCTCTCTCTCTCTCTCTCTCCTCTCTCTCTCTCTCTCTCTCTATATATATATATATATATATATATATATATATATATAATATATATATATATATATATATATATATATATATATATATAATATATATAAAGTTATTAATGACACACTATCTTTTAAAAAAGATAATGCTAACAATGTAGTTAATTATATTAATTGAAATTTAAAAAAATAAAAAAATTGCATTGCTAATGATAGTTAAAAATCAGTTTCTTTCTTTACGCTTAAGACAATATGCCCTGATAAACCCACTCCTATTATTCTGTATTCGAGTATACGGTACCACAAGTTAATCAATAGTACAATCAATTCTGTAAGCTTAATGCAAAACCGCTTCATTCGCCTGATAAGTACTAGTAAAGATTATTTTAGTCATAAGCAAATATTGTATAAAAAAAAAAAGCTCAAAATACTGCATGTGCCAGAAACGGTAGAGTGATTGACTCACGTGCTAGAGAGTATCGGTTCGATCCCACTTGCGGATCCATGGTATATACTACCTAAAATAAGTTCCTTCGCTCGTGTGATGCAAACTTTAAAAAAAAAAAAAGAGAAAGTTAAAGACCTTTTCTACTCATAACTCTTAAAAATCTACAAATCTACTAATTAATATTTTCCTTAATACAACAAAAAATATTATTACTAATTTAATTTTTAATTTATACGCATTAATGTAATTTAATTAAACGTGTAATAGAATTATGTCTCTAAGGACAAAAATATTTTGTAAATTATAGTCCCATTTCAAGAGTTAGATTTGTATTGTATTATTCATTAATATTATTATTTTTCTGAATTTTTGGCATGACTGATACTTATATAACTATTTTAATTCTCGAATAAAAATTTTTGATTGAAAGGATTCGGATTATAAATCAAATTATTTTCGCTTAGCTTAGTATTTTTTCTTGAACTATTATTATTATTATTATTATTATTATTATTATTATTATTATTATTATTATTATTATTATTATTATTATTATTATTATTTATTATTATTATTATTATTATTATTATTATCATTATTATTATTATTATTATTATTATTATTACAGTTCTTAGTATTAATTTCTAATTATTATTATTGCTATTATTATTACTGTTCATATTAGTATCAATTTCTAATTATTACTATTATTATTATTATTATTATTATTATTATTATTATTATTATTATTATTATTATTATTATTATCATTATTGCCCCTAAAATATATGATTTTACATTTTGCATTTTATTCAGATGGGTAAATTTATTTTTCATAAATCTGTTCAAAAATTTATGCATAATTTTTATATTTTTTTGTGAATAATAAATCAAATTATTTTCGCTTAGCTTAGTATTTTTTCTTGCATTTCCTTATATAAAATATATACATATATATTATATATATATATATATATATATATATATATATATATATATATATATATATATATATATATATATATATATATATATATATATATATATATATATATATATATATATATATATATATATATATATATATATATATATATATACTCTGGTGGAAAAATCAGCGAGAAACACCAGTTAGGAGGGGAATCGGGAATCTGGTCAAATTAAAGGTCGACATGTCCTGATACACGTCGTATGAAAGTGTGAGTTCATAGGAAGTTGAGAAAATAGATGAAGGGAGTGTGTTCCAGACTTTACTAATAGAGTATATGTAAGATTGAGCATAGCGGTTAAGTCTGAGGTCAGTGTTGGATAGAAAGGATAAGACTGTGTAGAAAGACGAGTCGCACTAGCTCTTCTCAATAGAGGAGGTATGCGATGAGAGAGTTCAGAAGAGCAGCGTCCATTGTAATAGCGATAGTATAAAAATAGTGACGCAACAATTCGATGAGCAGAAAGACACTGGAGAGAATTACTGAAAGCAAGAAAGTTGATAAGGCGAAAAGCCCTAAACTCCACCTTTTCAAGGAGAGCTTTATGAGTGGAACTACCCCAGATGTGTGAGGAATACCTCATACAGAGGTGAACAACACCCCTACATAAAGCAAGTAACTAGAGTGGCGTGAAGAAGTTCTGAAGGGGCCTCAGAATACCCAACCCTTAGAAGCTTGTTTAGAAACAGAAGTAAGATGATCTTTCCAGGAAAGATCACGAGAAAAAGAAACACCGAGAATATTAAGGTGAGATGAAAGCTTGAGTTGTGTGTTTTCGAAGAAGAAATAGTTGTGTGAAGATTGTGTTGAGTAAAGAGATGGAGGAATTGAGTTTTTGAGGCATTGAAAACGACCATGTTTTCTCTTCTCCATTTTAAAATACGAGATAGATCAGAGATTAGTTACTCTAAGGCAACCTTCCTTGCGTCTATTAACTATTATTGTTAGGGGCGCTTTTCAAACTGAGAAGAGTAATGAAGGATGGAGTCATCGGCATTAGAGTGGATAGGATATGAAATAATAGGTAAAAGGTTATTAACAAAAAGTAGGAAAAAGTGTTAGGTATAACACAGGTCCTTGCGGAACACCACTATTAATAGATTTATAAGATGAACAGTGACCGTCTACAACAGCTGTTATAGAACGACCAGAAAGGAAATCAGAGAGAAAGCCACAAAAAGAGGGATAAATTCAGAAAGAGGGAAGTTTGAAACTCAAAGCTTTATGCCAGACTCTATCGAAAGCTTTCGAATTGTTCAGCACGACATCAAAAGATTCACTGAAATGCCGAAGAGCGGAGGACCAAGAGTCAGAGAGAAGGGAAAGAAGATCACCAGTAGAGCGTTTCTTACGAAAGCCAT